>CAIGRB010131552.1:32972-56299 GCA_903798255.1 Fraxinus quadrangulata
AATTCATTATTTCATAAATAAAAAATTAAAAAACCCGATTTGTGAAATTTGGAACTTTTTTTTGTATTTTTGAAATGATATAAAGTAAATACATTAGAAATGTATTGTTCCCTCTTTTTAATGTGTTTAAAGTTTTTGGGTTGGGCTTTAGTAAGCAATTTCATTTTATGTTATATCGAAAAACCATTAATCACACTATAGAATGAATATCTATAAATAATATAGTTTTCTCTTACTTTTTTAGCTCCTCAAAATTATTTAAGTATTTCTTTTCCAAATTATATATTCAATAATAATAATAATTACTTAATTTAAAATTAAAAGAAAAGAAAATAATGTTCAAACAGGTACAATAGGCTAGGGTGGGACGGGAAATGAGGTCCTCGACCCTAACCTTATTTCGTCTCGTTGCCATTCCTACTCCCACACCCCCTTTGTATGTACAAAATCATTAATTATATATTCACACATTTCCACCAATACGTATGTAAAAGTGAAAATCGTAGTATTGGCCTCAATTTATTATATGAATAACAAGTTAGTCCATAACCTATAGGTAGGTTAAATGGAGTGAGCCAAGTCCCTCGACTCGCTATCGAGCTCGACTTGATTGAACTTGCGGCTCATCAAATTTTGTTAATGAAATTGCACATTTCTCTGAATTCAACGAGCAGGCTCGCAAACTAACTCGTACGGGTCAATTAGTTGCTTGCTCCACTTAAAACCTCTAATAAGCTTTGAGTAACAAAGTAATCCTTAATCTTACAATTTGAGTTGCGTAGCCAATCCTCAACTTATTGGTCGAATAAGAAATTAATCTCCAATTTTATAAAGAAACGAAATAATCCTCAATCTTTAACAACACTTACATAATTACTACGAGAGAAAACATTGAAACTTTTGTTATGTTGTCATGTGGTTGTGATCTCATGAAAACACGTTCCACTTCAAATATCTAAGCACAAATTTAAGATTAGAAAAATAAATAAATTAACTTCATAAAATTGAAAGCATGATGATTGCTCGACAATTTAACGGCGATTTAGACTATTCTTCAATTATAATGATGTTTGACCACTAACTATTATTTAAAAGTTGGAGATCAATTTGTTATTCAAAAAATAAGTTGAGGATTAATGGTGCAATTTTCTATTATATAAACAAAGGTAAATTTCTCTAGAGGTTCCCAACCTTTTATAAGTGTGAAATTGGGTCCCTAACCTTTTATTTGTGACATCTATATCCCCAACCTTTGAACATTACTTACGGTATCAACACCAACAAAAAACATTTACTTAGAAGTTAAGTGGTCACACAAAATGCAATGTCTAGCTGAAAGGAAAAATTATACAAAAAATGTTTTTCATCCAATTTGAATATCACAAACACGTCTAATAATATTTCATCGTAACAACAATAAAAGGAATCGAGCAGGAAGTAAATTTGTTTTGGACAATTTTAACCTTCTGGTCAAACATTATATACAAGTTGCTTGGCCATTAAACGTCTAAATAAATATTTTATGTCATAAAGTGAAACAAATGAATGGTTGGGACATGACTACTGCTTTTATATACATCCAAAAATTCCAATAGAATATATAAAGAGTTGTGTTATGCGTAGAGCGCGGGGTTCGTGAACCTTCCACCAATGTCTCACGATAAGGGGATGGTGGGATTATTTTGATAATTTTTTATTATCATGGGTCCTGCATTGGGATCCACCCATGTGATTGTATGTTAAACTTGTCTGAAACCAATGTCTGTACATACAAATGTGTATGTTCCGCGTGGAATTTTCGGGGCAACTCTAAAAGCCAGCTGTGAAAAGTTTCAGTCAGTATTGCAGTCTCTAAATTGTGGTCTTCGCGAAAGTCTCTGTTTTTGTCCCCCATCTCAAAGTGAAAAGAGAGAAAAAATTGTACCCTAAAAGCGTGTGTTCTCCATTTTAGCACAATCATCCTCGATCACATCATCATGTCGATCAACAATCAAGAATCAAAGATGGCTGAAAAGATGAAAATTCAAGCATTGTTGTTATACTTTTTGGCATGGTCTGCAATAGCTGCTCATCAGCCTCAGAACATTAACAAGAAACAGTCTAAAGGGAAAGGATTTGGCTCCTCCGTGTTTTTTCCTGTAACTGGAAATGTTTATCCAAAAGGGTATTTTTTTTTTCTTGAATTGCTTAATGGATTAATCAGAAATTTTAATAATTCTTGATGGGTACTTTTTATTTTTGTATGCATGTGATGTTTGATTGTGTTTTGATTAGGGAAATTGAGTCGAAATTGCTAAAATTGGATTTAATTTTGGTTATGAATTTTTACTTATTATTTTCGGTAAAATTTTCTATTTTTTGTTCATATATAATGAGAATAATTGAGAGTTGAAAATTCTTGCATGTATTTTATAATAAAGGTTTTCTTGAAATGGGATAAATCTCTCGAATTTCTGGTAAATTTCCATGACCATGTGTTTTCTCGGGAAGGTTTCTGAACAAGCATTTTTATTGATACATCTTATTCCAAGCTGGAAAGATAATTTTTCACATCAAAAAGTATGCACTTTTTTGTAAGTTTTTTGCCCTTTGGTCCTGAGGATTTTTCTTTTCCACTTTCTGTCAGTGCTCTGTGATCTCATCAGCAGAGCTTTCTAGTTATGCTCTGTTTTGACAAGACATTTAGGAGAGGATTTAAGAAGAAAATGAAGTTAAAATATTGTCTGTGTGGTAATGTCTAGCGTTGTTCAATATTGAATATCCAACATGCCCTCGTTGAACTTGAAGCAATTTTCCCATTATTGAGAAAATACCTGAGGATTTTCCTTCATTTAACGTCTCTGCGTATTGGTTTCAATTGTTTGGGTTGATATCATTACAATTTTTTTTTTGTATTTTATTACATCCATTTAGAAGTGGCTTTTACTCAATAAACATATGTTACAAACTTTTCTGCATATTTTCCATGGGGTTATACATTATCTGAATTTTATTGTTCAATATAGAACTGGATTGTTCACTGCTTATTCTTTATGCAGGTATTATCAAGTTACTATCAATGTTGGCCAACCTCCGAAACCTTACTTTTTTGACATAGATACTGGCAGCGACCTCACTTGGCTCCAGTGTGATGCACCTTGCGCTAAATGCACTCCGGTATTTTTTTATTTGACTTTTAGTTGTTTAATAAGAAGTTATTTTCAAAATTTTGCTAATCTCTCTTTATTTTTGTTTCTTTCCAGTCCCCACACACTCTTTATAAACCCAGCAAAAACCTCGTCACATGTAAGCATGCCCTATGTGTCTCACTCCATGGGCCTGCAATCCAAAATTGTGAAACCTCCGATGAGCAATGTGACTATGAAGTCACTTATGCTGATCTAGGTTCATCTATGGGTGTGCTGGTCATGGACTCATTTCCTTTTAGGTTCACCAATGGTAGCATATTAGGTCCTCATCTTGCATTCGGGTGAGTTATATTCTTGTCATTAGGCTTTAGTTCACTTTTCTCTCTTTTGGTGCATTGGAGGCCTGAAGTATTATGTGCATTTTTGGCTAAGATTAATAATTATTTCCTAACATGATTGGTTATGTTGCTTTTGTCTTACTTCTAAGTTAAAAACTTACTTATTTTGAAAGTAACTATTGTCTTACTATCAGGAGCATGTTTGGCTAAGCTTAAATGCAGCTTATGAGCTGCTTTGGCAGCATCATGTAACTTATTTTCAGTTTTGACCAATAGAAAATGTTATTTGCTTTAAAGTTTACATATTTATGCGTAAGCTTTTAAGCTTAGCCAAGCATGCTATATATCTTGAATGCCATTCGTAACTAAAAAAAATCATGATCCCTTTATTTCAGTCTACGTTACTAGGCTGCCATCTGTTAATTTATCCAAGAATCATGATTGGAATAGAAAACTAAATTTCTGTCTTTTCATCCGAGTAACTGTATTTCTGTTTCCCAACATTGTGATGTGCAGATGTGGATACAATCAAGAAGTTCCGAAATCCATTCGTCCACCTTACGCGGATGGAGTCCTTGGTCTTGGCAGTGGCAAATCAAGCATTGTTGCACAATTGAGTGAGATGGGTCTGACGAGAAACGTTGTGGGTCACTGTTTAAGTGGGCAAGGTGGAGGGTTTCTATTCTTTGGAGATGATTTTCTACCGCCTTCAGGGATCGTTTGGACACCAATATTGAGCCAAACGTAAGCTCTTTTTAAGTTATTTTGGTCATCTTTAGAACATGTTCGACGGACAATACTAGATTGTATTGGATAGTATAATAGGACTACTATTATCTAGTCCTTTGAGAAATTAGGAAATGGCTGGAAATTAATTTGAGGGATTAGATTGTGACCTTCTTTCCCTGTAAATATTGTGATATATGCCAATGTTTTAGAAATACAGATAAGTTTCGTATAATCTTCCAGTATGAAAACCTTTTTCTTTAGCGCCGCCTAGATAAGATCTTATCATTTTTAATATTATCCAGTACTCTGCAGTTTATCTTACCAAACAAGCTCCTAAAGTATCAGGGAGCAGAAAGAAAATGACATGCTGTTTCTGTGGTGTTTAATTGTTATTTTCAGGAAACACTACTCTCTGGGACCGGCCGACCTCCAGTTTGGTGGCCAAGCTACTAATATTAAAGGCCTTCCAATAGTTTTTGACAGTGGCAGTACCTACAGTTATTTCAGTTCTCGAGCTTACAGTGCCCTAGTTTCTATGGTGAGGTCGAGCTTGTACAAGATTTCTCTGAAGTTCTCTATCTGTATGCCTGGAGCTAACTGTAATTGCCCTTTTTGCAGATAAATAAAGACATAAATAGGAAGTTAACTATTGCGGTTGAGGACAAAAGCCTCCCGGTCTGCTGGAAAGGGGTAAAGCCCTTCAAATCCATCCATGATGCCACTAATTACTTCAAGCCATTGGCTTTGAGCTTCAGAAATGGCAAAAACGTCAAATTCCAACTGCAGCCTCAAAATTATCTTATTGTCACGGTGAGACACTCTTTCGACCAGTTTTGTATTTCTTGGCAATTAAATAGATAACTGTTGGGCTATGTGGAGCTCAATCGTACTATTCTTTCTCTATTGGTCATATTGGATATTCCATGCATTAATAAGGTTGTCCTAATATTCCTACTATATAAAGAATTTCACAAGGGCGGTTCGTCATTCATTGAAGACCTAAAACTGCAAAGAAGACTTCACTCTCAGATTGAGAGTGGAGGACTAAAAATTTGTGTATGTGGTGCTTGTTTTCTGATTTTTATTATTGCTATACTAAGTAGGAATTAGGGCTTAGAACATGTTCGGCTGTACTTTGCAAATTTTCAAAGTTGCTTTCTCTGCTAACAAATTATATTCGAAAGTAAATTTTAATTTAGCTTCTAGAAAAATAACTTGTAAGCACGGCCAAATGTGCTCCCGTAAACAACGAATATAGCAAGCTTAAACTAGTATCCGTCTCTTCAGGAACACGGCAATGTGTGCTTAGGTATCTTGAACGGTGGTGAGGTCAGGCTAGGAAATCTCAACGTTATTGGAGGTATGGAACTCCATACAGATCTATTCCTACATCTAGATATTCTTATTTAGCAATCTAATATTTCATCAAATCTTTTGCAGATGTTTCTCTGCAAGATAAATTGGTGATTTACGACAACGAAAACCAGCAGATCGGATGGGCTCCAGCAAACTGCGAGAGGCTTCCCAAGTCCTGACCAATTTTATTGTTTTTGTTTGCTTTCAGCTTTCTTCGGCAGGGGGCAATCTCATCAGATTTTTTTGTTTATTTATTAACAGCCTGGATCGTGATTTTGTCAACCCGTATTATCAACCTTTTACAAGATACTTGCCCTGCGAGTTTTGATTCCGGGAGGAGGAAGCAAGGCAGATAAGATGTTTTCTTGTTCATGCTGTACTGGACAATTTTTATGGTTTTGCAAGTTTAGTACTTTGTTGTTACATATGTAGCTAGAACCTTACAGTTGGGAAATAGACAGGGTTGTATCCCAAATACAAAATACATGCAGTAGAAGTGTGTTTATAAAAGAACATTACGACTATATATTATAGGTGTAAAGTGAATTGAACTGTACTGCATGCACTAGCTCGAGTTCCATATAAGCCTGTCATAGCTTATGGGTTGTGCTCAGGCATTCTTGGCCAATCTAGAGTGAAGTGGGTTGGAAGTGCATGATAGCGTACCGGTCCATATAAGCCTATTAACATTTAACACGTGTCAGAAAGTCTGGTGACATCTAAATTATTTTAGGATTTTGTACACATCACTTGAAACATTGTTGACACGTTGGTGATATGTCGATAGATTGTCAACAAATTGTAATTAAAAAATAAATTTATTTTACAAAATAGAATTGTCAACCGGCTTGTTCAGGATGTGTCGTAGTAAATCGTGTCACTTACCTTCTAGGAAATTCTGGCTCATGATCTACGCGTCTGCTAGCGTTACTCTTTTGGCAGTGGGCCGGAGAGTTGGTCGTAGACTCGTACGAAAGGTGATCAGGCCCAGCACCCAAAGGTCATGCCGATCTTGAAAATTACATTATAATTTCAACATTATTTATTTTCCTATTAAAACAAAGGTATTTTTCAATTCAGGGGCAAGAATTTAAATCATAAATCATTGAAAAACATCAAATTGTTTTTGGGAAAATATAGAATATCAAGATTCTGTTGCATTTATGATGTCTGGAAGTCACAATCTAGTGATGTATGAGTAATGACATTTAGTTACACACAAACAGTCGTATAATATTAGACATGAATGAACAATACTACTGATCAAGACTCAGAAACTTTTTTCTTCAACTAACGAGTTGACATTCTAGTTTCCAACAACTTAAAGCATGTAAGCCAACAGTGGAAGAAAGGATGAAAGGAAATAATAATAATAAAAAAAAAAAAATATCCAGTTCAAATGACAGAGTAGAAAGCTACTAAATTGCACAGAATCGTGTATCCATCAAAAAATTTTACTTACATACTTCGTGATGTTCTGCAGAATATGCTTATAAATCAACTACATGTTTAGTTTACCTCGGGATTTTTTATTTTCAAGCTTACCCGAGCTTCTTTCCTCGGTATCCCAAAAGCTTGATGGCAATAGCGCTTTCTGAGAAGGTAGTTCGGCTATGAAAAGCAGAGTTTGTGCCCAACCAGCATATTTCCCATATTTACTCACAAAAGCATCAGCAACACGGTTGAAAATTTTAGGTGTCAAACGGGTTCCAGCCAGCTCAGGGATGATATACCTTGTTGCAATCTGTCTCCAAATAAAAGAGAAATATTTCAGAATCAGCATCCTAAGATTTATGTCACACAACGAATTGTATATTGGAAGGAACATGATTTACAAACTGTCTTTGCTATTCCTAAGCTAATTAAGCTAGAGGAATAATGGATTTCTATTTTAACCATAATATAACATAGATATTGCAGTGGAGATTCTGACCCAAAACTACACTGAGAGTGCTTTGTCTTAATTAAACGACATGCAGTAAGTATGTAGGGATGTTTTACTTTGCACAGAGACACACTCTTATGGCTGTGTGACAAGTTCATTGGGTTAAAAGAACTTGCACTCTGTAAATTGAATGCACGTATTTGAGGACAACATAGTGAAAGAACAGGAGCATAAATTTCAACAGATTGATCATTTCACCCTTGGAGCTAAAGATGGACAGTTCAGAATCACATTGGAGTCAAAGAAAGATCAAGATTTTGGTGTAACTATAGTACAGTCCCGAACTTCTGTTCAAGACAATTATCTTAGGATCTTGCTTCAGATTTGATGAAAACAATGTGCAACAGTTTTCCTCAAGTAGATTAGGTCATAACCTGGTGTTTTAAGTACTGACAGTAACAAACTAAATATTACGTTCTTTCTCTCTATTTCCAGTTGATGATTTTATATAAATTTAAGATCTAAAGAGGAGAAAAAACTATCAGATTCATAACTAAATATATTCAATCTCATAAAAGGATGAGTTCGCTAAGTTAAGTGATGTCATATAACTATAACTTATCAAAATTGCCTATTCTATCAAGGCACGCTATTGTGATTTTCGTATAAAACAGAAATGGAAAATTATGCACAATCCTGAACATGTCAAAGCATGTTTGGCAAAGTTTAAACTCTAGTTGGTTAAATATACTATTTATCCACACATTTCATCGAATCCACAACTTACTACCCACTTATTATCCCCAAATATTCCATAAGACTCCACAGCTCATAAGCACTTAAACTTTAAAAAGCACTATCAAACAACTACAAGCACGCAAAAAATTCCTTGTGGCTGAACTAAATTGTTAATAAGCAACTTGGCACAAATCTTGTCCCGTTTGATTATCAGCAGAAAATGTCAAGGAAACCAAGATCTAAACACTTATAAACTCAATTAATATATCAAAATATAAACATTCATGTTTCAAGAAAACATGTTGAGAAACAATAAATTACAGCCACAATGCCAATTTATTGACCTATGATGGAAATAAAGCCCTAAAGAAAGATGCGTGCCAATTTTCAAAACCAGAACAATCAAGTCCTTAAAAACTGACCTGCCAAACATGAGTATCAACGGGAATGGCATGATGTTGATCCAAAGAGAAGAGAGCTATGCATGCTGCCACCTTGGGACCAACACCGGGTAAACTACAGAGCGCATCAATGGCCTCTTGAAGATCTAATTTACGAAGAGAAGCAAGCCAGTTCATACCTCCACCAGGTTTTGCTTGCAAAGCCGCCACAGTTCCAACAATATATTTGGCCCTGATCATTTTCCCAAGAGAGAACTAAATCGGGTTAACTGAAATCAATGTACCGTTTCAATCAAAACTTGTGTCAGTGAAAACTAGATCTATAGAACAGCATGGCAAGAAAGCACGTAATCAATCATGGAAGATATAGAACGTCCACTGTAGAGTAGACGATCAAAGTACTGTCTATTATAAAGTTAGAAGTCAAAGAGTTCTTATGCAGGGTCTGTTTATGTATGGACCTATTAGAAATAAAACTTTTTTATTCGTTCGCAGTAAAGAGTTGAGTTTTCGTATATTATCGTTTCATTGGAGTTGTTTTCTATTTTTACATCTATTTTTGTTCCATTGAGATTCTTAGTCGTTACTATTGGAGTTGAAGGTGGGGCCAAGTTATCATTAACTTCATCTGAAGAATTTGTGTGGTTGCCTCGACTTGTTCAGTTAGTGAGTGAATACTTTACTTGTTAGATAAGTATATCAGTAATCTAATCTTCTTAGTACTTTTATTAGTAATTTAAGTTTTTCTTTTATCATTAGAGGTCGTTACGTTAGTATAGATAACCCAAAACTATGGGTATAAATCCCGGGCGATGATGTTATAGTTTAATTATATAGTCGTCAGCCGATGTATGAAATTATATCAACATACCAACATTTGGCACTCCCTTGATGGTCCTTTTTAATATATCTTAGGCCCATTTGCCTTTAGTTGGCCTATTTGACTTTACCCTAAATCTATATATGCCTTGGTTAGGGTGATAACCGTGTGTGTGCTTTGACTTATTTTGAGAGAAAAACCAGTGGCTGCTCTTCCTCTTGTCCCTTGCCTCGACTGCTTTCTCTTTGCCTTTGTGGCTTGCAAACTACTGCCATACTTGTGTTCCTTTATAGATATATTAACTTGGGCAACCGGAGTTACATAGTTGTGGGTTGTTGAGCTCGTTGTTGTATATGTTGATTTGGGATAAGATACTGCAAACTGAGTCAAATTCCAAAAATTGAAGATCAATTCCACAACAAATAGTATCAAAGCGTGGTTGGTGTGGATTTTCGACCAAAAACCAACAGAATTGGAGTAGAAAACAGATAAAAAAATCTACCCAGATTTTTTACAAAAAAAAACTGGATCTGTAATCTCAATTTCCGAGCAATCCAGAGGTCCATTGGTGAAACAAAGACCGGATTCGAGACGTGCAGGTGGAGGTGCTCTTGGGAGTGTGGCGCGTGGAGTCAACTATGGTCGGCAGTGGTGTGTGGTGATTCTGACAGCGCGAGTGCGAGCGCGATTCTCGAGACGATTTCTTCATGAAGAATGTTTCTAACTTGATTTCTAATAATTTAGTGTTAGTTTTCTATTTCAGGCTATATGAAGAATCTGGACGATTTTGCCCCTAGATGCTTGATTGCAATTATCAATTAATCATACTGCTGCATTTGCTGAAACTTTAGGACAAATAATGGTGGTCCTAAAGCAGCAAATTCACATCTCATTATTTACATACGTCCACTTTGGTAAATTGACTTATCCCGTTTAAATTACAGCATTACCAATCAAAAAAAAAAAAAAAAATTCAACATTAGCGAATTATCGTGTGGGGTGAGAGTAGAATTAGGGTTACCGTATAGAGTAACCATTGCTTGTGCTAGAATTTAGTAATATTTGTTCTATTTGAAGTGTTTGTAATTGCTTTTGTGCTCTAATTGCCATGAAGTCACCGTGTGAGATTGCATTGCGTGAGAAACTAAATTTTTGTTTACATACCTTCATGTTGCATTGATTATTCTGTTAAAACATTTGGACTTAACTCGTTTGAACTTTTCCTTGATCTGAGATCGTGAATCTCTCGAAACCCTGGGAATCTAGAACGGTGTATATTGCGCCTTAGAAATACTTTGTGTGACCTATTTGTGCACTTTGGTTGTTTTATTTTTTCAAAATATCTTCACATTTTGAAATTGAAATTTTCAATGGGAAAGAAGATTTTTTTCAATTTGGCAACAAAAGATGGCAACAAAAGATGAAGGGGATTTTAGTTCAATAAAAGGTTTCAAAAGCTGTAGATAGCAATTTTCCCGCTGATTTGACAAAAGCATAAAAAAAAAGAATATGATGAACTTACTTACACTTCAATTATTTTATACCTAACACTGTTTTGAGAAAAATTTAAAAACTTAATTCTACAAAAGAACTATGGAAAAGTTTTCGAACTTATATTTGCTCAACTCTACTCCTCATAAATTGTATTTGCTCGAAAGATTTTTCAGTTTTAAAATGAATATTTCAAAGGTTCTTGATGATAATTTAGATATTTTTAACAAGCTTGTTCAAGATATTGTTAACTATGATGAGAAGGTGTCTGAAACATACAAGACAATTATTTTGCTGAATTCTATGCCTTACTCATATATGGAGGTTAAGAATGCGATTAAGTATGGTAAGGACACCCTAACACCTAAAATTGTCATTGATTCTCCTAGAAGAATATATGGAGATTAAGGCTAAAAAAAAGATAAGAGGGGTGGTGAGGTACATATGATGAGGAATAAAATGAAGTTTAAGCAAATGAATTTAGATAGAGCTCAAGATAATAGTGACTCAAGTGATGAGGGTGGTAAGAAGAAGATCAAGGGTTAGCAGAAGTCCGGGTGGTAAGCGGTGTTACAGCAGTGGTCAGTATGGACGCTTTGTAAGGTTTATCCCAAGAAGAAGGATAAGTAGAAGGGTAAGATGAGAGGTGAAGCAAATGTGACTATAGGGTCAAGTGATGACCATAGTAAGGTTTATCGAGAGTAAACCTGGTTACTGCATATGCATGGGTGTAATCCTTTCTACACGTGAGTGATTGCTTAATTCAGTTGCATGGTTATTTGTTGCATTTTCAATATGTTTGATACGTGCATTTGCATGAATTTCAAAGCAGTCTGATTACTTAGTGTAATATTTTTGCATGCATAGTAGGTTGGAATGCGTTAACATTAAGTGTGTTGTGTGTCTATCGGTGATGTGGAGTATAGATATTTAAGGGTGCATTGGTGATATGCACGGGGATGTGGAGAGTGACATTTGGATAACTAGTGTAGACGTGATTAAATGTCTAAAATCCTTTATTTGTAAATACCTTGTACATATGGAGTGTGGGGATAACACTTCTATCACTTTTATTAGATGGAGATCCATTATCCATTAGGTTGGGAGAAGTAGGGTGGTGATAGAGGATTATCCCATGGACTAGGGATCTATTGTTGTTTACCAATTAGACATGAGTTTAGTGATGAATCTAATGAGCATCGTCAACATGAGATGAGATATGTGTTTTCAAGATGTGAGCGACACAAAATGAAATAGGACAAGTGTGGTGAGATTTTTTCGTATGGTCATTTATGCATTTGTTGCATATGTGTTGGCCACATGATTAATTAACTTTTGTATTTTGATTGCTTGCAGATTGATTGGGTATCAAAGCGGAATTTGTTGAGTTTTGATGCCCAATAAATTCTGAGCGATGATGTTAAACAGTTTAGTTATATAGGCCTCGGCCGATGTATGAAATTATATCAACACACCAACATTTGGCAGCTCAACCTAGAAAGAAAAAATATTTACTCCTTGGGTGGTCCTTTTTAATATATCTTTGGCCCATTTGCCTTTAGTTTGCCCATTTGACTTTGCCCTAAATCTATATATGGCCTTGGTTAGGGTAATAACCGTGTGTGTGCTTTGCCTTATTTTGAGAGAAAAACCGGTGGCTTCTCTTCCTCTTGTGCCTTGCCTTGACTGCTTTTCTCTTTGCCTCTGTAACTAGCAAACCACCACCATACTTGTGTTCCTTTGTGGATATATTAACTTGGCCAACCGGAGTAACATAGTCGTAGGTCGTTGAGCTCGCGGTTGTGTATGTTGACTAGGGATAAGATACTGCAAACTAAGCCCGGATTCCACAAATTCAAGATCAATTCTGCAACAATATCTATTATCAGAAATGTTCACCATTAAGTCTCATCTTCAGGCAAATGCAATCTAAATCAGAATGAAACCAAATCAACCAATTCACTAAAAGAAATGCTTATAATCATAACACACAAATCCAAATAGCATTAAGCTAAGGTTTTCCTGTAAGCAAAGGAGCAAAGAGAACTTTACCTATACCCAAAACCAGCCTCTCTAAGCTCAGCTTCAGACATTAATGCCAATCGATCGAGAGTTGGGAACTCGAAAAAATGAAACCCTTCCACAGACCCCAAAAATCTTCCCTTTGATGAAACAAAATCAACCATTTTAGTAATCCTCTGAATGTTATTGTTAGAGGAACAAACAAATTGAATCAGGCACTCCAATGGGTCCTGCCTCAAAACCCTGGCACCCTCCAAATACTCCGCCAGTTGACAAAATCTCTCATCAGACGCCCTAAATCCCTCCCATAACTCACTCAACGAAATACCCATATTCAAAAAATCAAACAACGCACCTTCAGCTTCCCCACTAGCAAAACCCTCATTATGAAAAAAGTACCCAACGTCGTCGTTTTCTAGTTGTTTAAGGGAAACTAAATGGGACCCAATTGAACCTGTGTACTGTAAATGACCTGTTTGTTTCCACCTGAAGGTTTGGCCGGTCGGAAAAGTGAGTGGCAAGTAGAGTTCCGATTTTCCGGCGTTGAGAGGAGTCCAGTTGACGGTGAGGAGTTGGGAATTTTGGAGAATGTTTCTGGGCTTCTTGGAAATTGGTCGGAGGATTGTGGTTGATTGTTGCTGTGGGGTTGATGGAGGGATTATGGGTTGTGACAAGGGGTTTTTTGGTCTTTTCATGATGGCCGGAAAAATCTCCGGTGACGCCACTGCCGTATATCGAAACGCAGAGTTTGATTCACGCTCCACCGGTGAGAATAAGACGATAAGGCCAGCGAATGTGAATTACATTAGACGTCCTTGAAATATTTGAGATGAGGGCTAATTTGAGCTCATTGAGTCCTGAGAGAAAATCTATTATAAAATAATGAATTTTTTTTTTTAATAACGTGTGATTAAAAAAAAAGAACCGTTTTCAATTTATATATAAATTTATTTTATGAAAAAAATGTACAGTTAAAAATGAATTTAAAAAAATGTAAAACATTGACCGAATTTTGACAAGAAAGAGTTTTTCCAAGTCCAAACTTTTTGACACAATTTATAAATTTAATCAAAATAAAAATCTCATGTTCATAAGAATAATATTATTTAATATCAGCGGACTAAAGTATCAATCTAAGTATTGACATGTTATAAGTCATAATAAATGAATTATAATTTTTTGTATTTAATTGAACATATAATTTAATGACACGAGTGATGCCACCTAAATCTGTGATAAACATCATTGGTGATAGATAATATTACTTTGTTTATAATCCTGAGTAAAGATCCACTGTTCAATTTTTGCTAGCCAGTTTGCTAACATCCAATTAATTATTGACGTATTGTTTTACATTAAAATGTCACATATTTTTAAGCATATGTGATAGTTAGAAAAAAATTGGGTATACTAATTTAGAATGATGTGTCAATAATTAATTTAGTGGACTGCAAATTAGATCGCGGATTCTCAACTCCATAATCCTAGCTCATTATTATCTGCATATAGTGAGACATATTTTTATTTCTCTTATTTTCCTACTTATAAACTATTTATAAAATCGTCAAGATTGTCAAGAAATCTATTGTCAAATCTGTGGACAAGTATAATTGATCATATATCTCGACTATATGACACGATCTATCATGAAATGATCGTTTTTATTGTACGTTGTCATCACAACTTTTTAGACAAGTCAAATTGATCATAAATCAGGATAATGTGATTTGGCCTATTATAAAATGGTCGTTCCTATTGAATTGATGTCCTCGGAACCCTTTAAACAAGTCAAGATCTTCAAAATATATCGACTCCAAGGCACAATCGACCGTGAAAGAATTATTTCTATTGAATTGATGTCACAACTTCTTATCTCGCGACCTACTTTGTCATCACACCACCATCATACAAACAACCATAGTTGCTATCCTTTTCAATTCATGGACAAAAATTATATGAATTCGAGAATATCAAACACTGCACGTGGCCCAGAGTCATTTTACTCAATGAGGGTAGATTTCAACTAAGTGTTTTTTTGAAAAATAAATAAAAATCTTTCAAATTGAAGTGGAGGCACTTTATAGTCAAATTAATTGATATTTCATCCGTTCCATTTATATAGACTGATTTTATTTTTCACATGAATAAAAAAAATTATTTAATATTATTGAAAATGGTAATTATATTATTACCACAAAATTTAATTACTATACCACATTATAATTATGGTATTTTCAATAAATGCACCACAACAAATTTACAATTATACCCTTAATACAATAAAAATGAAAAACAAAATATAATATTGTGGTGTACTCATCCTCCAAATATTACTTAGTGTGTTCGAGTCACATTATTTTGAAATAATGTATTTTGGAATAGTAGATTGATGGAGAATGCATTGTTAAAAAGAAGGAAAAGTTATTGATGTGATGAAAAATATATGGTTGAAAATAAGTAGAAGAATGTGAATGAAAATTTTAATGTGGGCTTATCATTTTTCTCAACCCTTTCTATCATATTTAATTAGATTATTTGATTCGGTAATAGCCCATAAATGATCTTGCCGGAGGCAATTCTTTCCGCCAAAAATTTGACGTATCTGCTCCAAGCATATCATTATCCTTAACTCGGAACTCTAAAATTCATTAGAGTGATTAATTTAGGAATTAATTAGGGTGTTTGGGGATTATGTGAAATCGAAATTAGAGAGGTTTTTAAAAAAGAGAAATTGTTTGTAAAATGGAGTTGTGGAGTGCAACAGGGGGAGTGAGAATGCCATCAGAGTGATTAATTTAGGAATTAATTGGGGTTTTGAGAATGGGTTAAGAATATTTGAAATGCAGTAGTCGACAATTGAGAGGAATTCTTTGCCGGAGCTTTGGGTGGGGGGTGGGAGGAAGAAGAAGAAGAAGATACAACAAGGATACTGTATTGTCTCACATCCCAAAAGATTTATCATTTTGTATTCCTCCTTGAAAGTAATCTGTCAAAAGCAAAAGCAACAAAAATGAACTTTCACCATTTTTGGTTTTTGATTTTGGTTTTTGCTGCAATGACGGTTGGTGATTTTGAGGTGGTGGTTGGCTTTTCCGACGATTTGAGGGTGGAGATTATTCTCTTTGATTTTGGGTTGGGGTGTGTAGGTGGGCGAAGAAGACAAGAAATAAAAAATAAAATTGCGGTGCGCTTAATCAAATTTTAGGGTAATTATATAGTATTAAAACTTTAATTATGTAATTTTACTTCTAAGCTATTTAAGTAAATAAGAAAAATATTAAAAATTGTGTAGCATAAAATTTGTAGTCGTAATATAATTACCCTATTGAAAATAAAAATTTTACAAAGATTTTTCTTAATTTGTAGTCATAATACAATAGTAATAGTATTTAAAAATATTGGTGATTCAATTATCATTGAAAGTAGTAAATAAATTAAATATACGTACATGTGTAATTTTAAGATTAAGTGGGGGGAATTACTTATAACTATGCAAATTAAATAAAAATATATTATTAAACAAATAAAATAAATACGTTCTCAATAAAGAAATATGACTATAATTTGAGTCAAGAAAATAAGGAAAGTCAACATATATAAATGAGACGGAGAGAAGTGCCTTTTTCAAACTTGTAACTCTCAGTCTGGACAGCTTATTGCAATTGACCTCACTGTTTCCCTTTAAATCAGCAATTGCACTACTCATTGTGTGAAGTGTGCGTGTTTTGTCCAACATTTATACAACGGTGGACTCTCGCATACACAACAATGCATGTGTTAAAATAAATGTGTGAGAAACAAGAAACATACAATCAATCTTGTTGATTCACATGAAACATCAAGATAAACTAAACAATTTCAGAGGAACTCCACAAAAAAATTATCAATCAAAACAATCACAAAAAACACACATAGTCGTGACATGGTTTGTATGACCCTATTCTATACAAGGTGCAATTTCAACCGTGTGTAATGTGGGGGTACAAGGTGAAAATTCGATCATGTGTGATGTGGGTACAATGTATCTCGTCGTCAGAATTTTGAATAAAATGTATAAGGTGTTAGCTTTTGTTCGAATTTTCAGTTCAAGTTGGTGTTCTCAAGAATCAACAATTTGTTATTGAAGGTTCAATCTCTGCATTCTTTTTGTGAACAACGAGTTCTGATCGTCATTCCATGGCATTAATAAGAATTGTCAATTTCGATTGGTCTCAGTTCCCGATTCCATTATGTGTCCCTCTGCTTTCCTAGAATGTGAAAGATAGTGATTGAGAGGGGATAGCGCAAGAGCAAAAAAATAATAATTGAGATTTGAACCCATAGATGTGCTTGATTAATAAGAATGTACAAGAATATGACTTGAAAGGTTAAGGAAAGATCGATGAAATAATCAATCACAATGAAAATTTGCAATATTTTGTCAACAGCACGTTGTGATATTCGCACATAGTTTGGACTCAAAGAAAATATCTAGCCACCTATTATAGTGTTTTGGACTAGTTGAAAGATCACCATTCATAGTAGTCAGAATTTGCAATATTTTGTCAACAGCATCTTTGAACTTATTCATTATTTATTCCAGCTTATAGACAAATGCTGATAATTCTGCAATTCTTTGATCATCATCTCAATGATGTGTGCTACTACCACCATAGGTGACCCATCGGCTAACATCAGAAACTTTGCGTTGATACTAATTTTGGTACAAAAGTGAAATTGATTTTTGAAACAAGAATAAAGTTGAAATAAACTCAAAAATTTGTAAATATTAAATTTATTGTAATAAATTGATCATTAAAAGTTACAAAATCATTGTTTATATAGGTAAAATAATCCTCACACAAGGAAAGTAGTTAAAACCTAAAAGAATAAGAAATAAAAAATCTAAAAGGATAAAAAGTCATAATCTAAAAAAGAAATAAATCATATTACAACATGAAATAATTTTATGTCTTATTTGTAATACACTAGTCATAATTGAACGTGCGTTTTATGTTATTCTAAAATACTTGTATTATAAAAATAATATTATAAGATGTGAGAATATAAAAATAATTATTACACATTGTTTATGAGGAATGAAATTTTGAATCAAATGAAATAAAAATCAGTTCGTCAAAACAATTTAAATAGTTGAGGAAGTCAATTGAATAGTTCCTCCATTTACCCCTTTTTTACCTGAATTGAACATCCAATGAATACCATAATTTATTCGTATTTGCTTAAGATGCATTGAATATATCAATTGAGATTTTTTATTATAGATAGGCATTATATCCTCCGATTTACCTTTTTCGTATNTACTCATTGTGTGAAGTGTGCGTGTTTTGTCCAACATTTATACAACGGTGGACTCTCGCATACACAACAATGCATGTGTTAAAATAAATGTGTGAGAAACAAGAAACATACAATCAATCTTGTTGATTCACATGAAACATCAAGATAAATAAACAGTTTCAGAGGAACTCCACAAAAAAATTATCAATCAAAACAATCACAAAAAACACACATAGTCGTGACATGGTTTATATGACCCTATTCTATACAAGGTGCAATTTCAATCGTGTGTAATGTGGGGTACAAGGTGAAAATTCGATCATGTGTGATGTGGGTACAATGCATCTCGTCGTCAGAATTTTGAATAAAATGTATAAGGTGTTAGCTTTTGTTCAAATTTTCAGTTCAAGTTGGTGTTCTCAAGAATCAACAATTTGTTATTGAAGGTTCAATCTCTGCATTCGTTTTGTGAACGACGAGTTCTGATCGTCATTCCATGGCATTAATAAGAATTGTCAATCTCGATTGGTCTCAGTTCCCGATTCCATTATGTGTCCCTCTGCTTTCCTAGAATGTGAAAGATAGTGATTGAGAGGGGATAGCGCAAGAGCAAAAAAAATAATAATTGAGATTTGAAGCCATAGATGTGCTTGATTAATAAGAATGTACGAGAATATGACTTGAAAGGTTAAGGAAAGATCGATGAAATAATCAATCACAAAGAAAATTTGCAATATTTTGTCAACAGCACGTTGTGATATTCGTACATAGTTTGGACTCAATGATGTGTGCTACTACCACCATAGGTGACCCATCGGCTAACATCAGAAACTTTGCGTTGATACTAATTTTGGTACAAAAGTGAAATTGATTTTCGAAACAAGAATAAAGTTGAATAAACTCAAAAATTTGTAAATATTAAATTTATTGTAATAAATTGATCATTAAAAGTTACAAAATCATTGTTTATATAGGTAAAATAATCCTCACACAAGGAAAGTAGTTAAAACCTAAAAGAATAAGAAATAAAAAATCTAAAAGGATAAAAAGTCATAATCTAAAAAAGAAATAAATCACATTACAACATGAAATAATTTTATGTCTTATTTGTAATACACTAGTCATAATTGAACGTGCGTTTTATGTTATTCTAAAATACTTGTATTATAAAAATAATATTATAAGATGTGAGAATATAAAAATAATTATTACACATTGTTTATGAGGAATGAAATTTTGAATCAAATGAAATAAAAATCAGTTCGTGAAAACAATTTAAATAGTTGAGGAAGTCAATTGAATAGTTCCTCCATTTACCCCTTTTTTACCTGAATTGAACATCCAATGAATACCATAATTTATTCGTATTTGCTTAAGATGCATTGAATATATCAATTGAGATTTTTTATTATAGATAGGCATTATATCCTCCGATTTACCTTTTTCGTATATTAACATTCATTGAATAAATCAATTGGAAGAAAACTATAAAACTATTTATCTTTTATTCCAATTTTTTTAAATAAATTAAATTTACTATCCAATCAAGTGGAATTGATAATAATTAAACAATTGACAAAATAATCCATGATAATATTGTGCAAATAATTAAATAAATCAAATAGATATCGAAATTGAAAATGTAAAGAATCTGCCAAATATGATTAAATAAATTAAATACATATTATTTTTTACTTTTCATTCTATATAAATGTGTCAAATGTACATTTATCATAACTAAATAGCCGACAAAATAACTAATGATAATATTATTCAAATGATTAATAAATTAAATACATATCGAAAAATAAAAAGTAATGTATTGTTAAAATAATTAAATACATATTGAAAAACGAAAAATGAGATATTATTAAAGAATTGAATTATAGTAGGGATAGAATCGTAAAGAAAAATTTCTTACTTGATGTGATATTTAACAAATTATAGATATAGATTATATTGAAATAATTAAATTAAATATATATCGAAAAATGAAAAGTATGGTATTATTGAAAGAATTGAATTATAGTAAGGATATAATCGCTAAAAAATTAATTCTCACTTGATGTGATATTTAATATATTATAGATTTGTTCTATGTCTAGAGATTTTTCAATAATAAAGAGTTTGGCAATTGATGAACTATTGAAGATATTATTGATACGAGCACTAATGAAGATTTCCGAGGGTTAGAGAGCTTTTGTGATATTACAAAAAAGTTAGTTTTTACAAAAGAAGAAAAAAGAGAGAGTAAAACATACCCACTACTTTACAAGCTTGTGAAATTAAAACTAATTCCACCAATGGTAACTATTATAAATGAGAGAATATTTTTTGTAATGAATTTGTCAAGAATCGATTGCACAACCGAATTGGAGATTAAGGTTGAATAACGGTTTAATGAAAAGATATTTTTAAAATAAGAAAATACGTAGGGAACATATGTAATATTAGTATCGAAATAGTTCTATTACTATTATGTTGTTACAATCTTCTTTTGCAACTTAATTTGTGCCCCTCAAAGTCGAAAGTGTTAGCTCCGTCAATGCTTGACTTTTGGCCACCCCTTAAGAGGGACGACTAGCTCCTACTCTTGTTAAAATCATTCACAAAGTGAGCAAATGAAATTATAGAGGATGTTTGTTTCCAGTTTTGTTAAGAGTGAAAATGTTCAATAAATACATCGAGAAATGAGGAGTGTGTGGTGGGTGGAATGTCATTGCAACATGTCAAGTCCGTGTTGAGGGTCGTCTCATTGTTCAGGACCATGCATCAACTAATGACATGACACGTATTCACTCGGTGGTGACATTTCAATTGTATGTACCTAAACAGTCTTCTTTTAATTTGTATTTCTATAAAAAAAAACATTGAATATGGATATATCAATATTTTCATTTCAAGCATGCTATAGACTTTGTCAAGATGAAAGAAAAAACATATATCGAAAACATTTTTCTTTTTCGTAAAGCAAGTTTTTCAAGTTGGCAGTCCAACTCATGTCATTAACAGCAAATAAACTGTGCATCCTAAAATCCTTTGAGCACATGCAATGTATTATTAGTTTAAAGATGTCATACACGATGCTGTAACTGAAATAAAAACACTAGTTGAAAGACAAAATTGAAATAAATTGAAGTCAAGTCAGATGCCCCTGAGCCTCATTGTCTAAAGTAGGATTGTTCTTTTGCCCATGGTGGGCAGGAGAACAATCTACTAACATCAGTAGCGCATTTGGTTGTTTTTTGACTTTTTGTTTTTCCCTCTAACCCGTCCCACTCTTTTGACTTTTTACCCACCCACCCATTTTTTACTCACCCTATATCCTGCGCCGCCTTTATCACCCACCCTTTATATATAAATGTCTCCTTTTGTTTTTATCTTAATTTTTTGGGGTCATTATGTTGATAATTTATTGTTCAAAACCAAAAGGAAAGTGTGTGGAATGAAATTGAAAAAATGAAAAAAAAAAAAAGGCGCCCCGCACCCATTGTAAATCTTTCTAACCCGAGAATAGTAGCGCCCCTGCACTATCTTGAGGCGCCCCCACGTCAGTGACCGTTGTGAAGTTTTTTGGCTTCAGTTTTGGCGGCTTTTGGAGGGTATCTTGCAACTCTTCCATAAGTTTTGACACCAATTCGTGGGAAATTGATCAAGACTTATAAATAGGCTATAAGATGATCAATACAAATGATGGAAAAACATATTGAAATCATATTACATTCCAAAATGTGAAAATATCATATTATCTTCATTCATATTCAAATTTCTCCCTTGTGTTCTAGAAGTTTTGGAGAATCACATGAGTGCTTAAGTGTTGAATTCTCTTTAAGGTTTGATTAATCCTACAAACAATTTGTCGAAAAACCTTTTAAACACCAAATTCAATCCGAGACAACGATCTTCGTGTTTGAGCATTTGATTCTTCTATGGAATTATTGATCATTTATTTACTGATTTGGTTCGTGGTTTTTTATCTCAAATTTCTTTATGGAGAATTAGTTGAAGAAATTGAACATTCAAGTGAAATATAAGATAAGTTTATCTTCTTCTTTTATTTATTATCATTTCATGAATAAAAGTTTGATTGTGATTTTATTAAATGATTTTGTTGGATTTAATTTGATATTTTCTCCAATTCCTCTTAGGGAAAAATAATATTTCCAACACATTACGTAATACCAAACGAATTCATAATATTGTATTCTTAATACCATTTCGAAGTCCTCGCGACATAATTTCTCTCATCATTAACGATACACGAAATGACCAACTGCAACAAAAATACAAAGCGTCAAAATAAGCTATTTCAAATTAATATTTCTACAATTTCAATAACATAATAATTTTAAAAATTTGCTAGCGATCGTACGAAAACTATATCGTATACATATCGAATGATCCAAACGAATATCATTTGGACATTGAAAATAATTAAACAAACGTCTCATAAAAAGATGCCTAACTCGTTTTTTCTTTAAAATCTTCAATTATTTCATTAATGTTTATTATTTTTGCTCAACAAATTTCTTAATATAATTTACATCATTTTATTAGGATATTTTTACATTTGGTATGACATCAAAAATTTTCGGATCATTACAAAAAAAAAAAATTATTTTTTCTTTTTATTAATTTGTTCTTTCATTTTTTTAAAAAACATGGATTAAAAGGGGCAAAAAAAAAAAAAAATCTCCCGTTGTTCCTCAGTAGCTCAGTAAAAAAAAAAAATTCGAACTTCAACCTTATTCAATGTTAATTCTTTTTTTATTTATTAATTTGTTCTTTCATATTTTTAGAATATTTTTTTTATTGATTTGTTCTTTCATATTTTAGAACATGGATTAAAAAGGAAAAAGTAACTCGAATTTGAGCCTAATTCAATGTTAATTTATTATATTTTGTATAATGATTCGAAAATTTTTGAATTCATACCACTTGTAAAAATATCCTAATAAAATAGTGTAAATTATATTAAAAAATTTATCGCGCAAAAATAATAAAATTTAATGAAATAATTGAAAATTTTAAAAGAAAAACAAGTTACGTGTCTCAAAAAGAGATGCTCGTTTTATTAGTTTCGATGTTCAAATAATATTGTTCAAACTATTCGATATATTCACGTTATAGTTCTCAAAA
>CAIGRB010131552.1:59104-78842 GCA_903798255.1 Fraxinus quadrangulata
TTTTTTTTTTTTTAATCATTCATTCTATTAAAAAATTTTATTTCAAAAATTATAATACCAAAGAGCAAGTGTTACAGGCCAGCTGTAATATTGTAAAATTACCAAAAAACATTTCACAAATTTCCCCAAATAGAAGCTGAAAAGAGGAGAGAGAAACACCATATGTGTGTGTATGTGTGTGTTTATATATATATATATATATACACACGTATCTCGCACATACGCCTGAACTTGAGTTGACTCGCCAATTTCATTTATACCCCACGAATTTCTCCTTAAACCCCAAACCAAAAATCTCTCCCAATTTTAATCAGCATGCCAGCTTCTTCCTCAGGTAACACTCCCTAATCCCCTAATTTCACTCTTACCTGTACTCGCGCACACATACCCTTCTGCACAATTAAGCTGGGATTGATAAACATTTAGCTTTTTTATTGTTTGATTTACTTGCCCATTTATAAAGCTGAGCTTAACCCTGATTGATTGTGGTTCATTTTTGTGAATTTGAACTAGGATCCTATTTGAATTTTTTGTGTATGAATTTTATGCACACAGGTCCTGTTGGGAATGAAACCAAAACTGGGTAATTTCTGTGTGTTTTACGTATAATTGCATGCCCACTTGTTGAATTAGGTGAAAAGGTTTGGTATTTGGGTACATCATATTTAATGTTAATGGTCTTAACGAAACACACACACACACACACACACACAAAAGATCCATTTGTGAAATTAAACCCGAAGTGTTCGATTTACTATTTACGTTTTCTTTTAGTTTCGGGTGCTATTTCTGAAGTTAAATTGAAAATGGTTGCGGTTTTGTACCTTTTTATGGTTAAGAGACAAAGAATAGGTGGGGGAAGCGGAAAAGGGACCCTCCAGCTACACTTAAATCCAAGCTCAAAGAACCCGAGAATGATGACATGTTTGATGACAATGAAGATGATGATGACCCAGACATGCACCCACCTCAAAAGCACCCAGAAACTGATGACAATCCTCACCACCAGAATGCAGATCGTATGGCCCTAACACCGCGAGAAAGAGAGAGTGAAAAATTGGTTGATGGTGGTGTGAAAATTTGTGAATTTCCAGTTGCGATTAAGAGGGTGGTTAGTAGGCCTCACCCATTGGTTTCGAGGATTGTTGAGGCTGAGAGGGCAACACATAATGGAGTGAGCAGAAGCCAGGGGCAGGGAGTGGCAGCTTTATTGGAGAACATTTCATATGGCCAGCTGCAGGCGCTTTCTGCTGTGCCCCATGATAGTCCAGCTTTATCAGGAGCTGTTGCAGAGGAGACTGCAAGTGGCAGTGGAAGAGGATCGTATGTGATAGTGCCACCTAAAATAGTTCCTGGCTGTGGCATTACTAAAAGGTTTGGGAGCGCAGGTCGGGTCCACGTTGTGCCAGTCCATGCAGGTTGCTCATTTTCCCTTATATATATGTATGCGTGCGCCATATGTAATTTATGTGATGCTTCTGTCATTGGTTTTGTAAAATATCAAGTTAGATTAGTGAATTGATGCTATGTGAATACGCATGCTAGTTTATTTTTTTGTTCAATGAAGAAATTTACAATATAACATGAAAAAAGTGTGCTGATTGAGACTTGCAAGATAACTGTTTTGTTAGCGAATGCTTTAGAAAATTGCTCAACTCAATGTACAATGCAGATTTTGCAATGTTAAAATGATATTTAATCTACATGAAATCTTAAAAAAGGTATTTGGTATAAACATCTATGCAGCATATCCAAGCACTTGTCCTTATCAATAAAAAACATTTTTTATTTGGTACACCAAATATTACAATGGTAATATATGAAAACCTATCCTCTTTCTGTATCTCATTTACAGGGAATGACAGATAATTTTCCTATTCAGTGGAAGTTAATGGATCACATATTATTTAAATGTAGTTATAGATAGCACTCTCTTGTAGCTAATCACTCAAAGCATGCTCTGAGACTTGAGGTATCTCATATTACAATGAGCGCTGGATTATGTACCTTCCTATTCTGTGGAAGTTTATATTGTATTATTTAAGTGTAGTTGCAGACTGCACTTCTACTCACTTCGAAAATCACATGTTCAGTGTAATATGAGATGCCACATATGTTCCATCGTATTCTATGGAAGTTTATCTTGTATTATTTAAGTGCAGTTGCAGATTGCTCTTCTAATCACGCACAGATTTATGGGTACAGAATAAATTATATTAAGTTTATATATCTGATTCAGGTCCTTATTATGTCTTTTGTGTGTTATCTTTTGTATCCAGTGTGTAGGATCTTTATTAATCTTGAATTTCCTTGAGCAGACTGGTTTTCACCAAATTCAGTGCATAGATTGGAGAGACAAGTAGTGCCACATTTTTTCTCAGGGAAGTCAGTAGGTCATACGCCCGAAAAGTACATGGAGTGTCGAAATTTTATTGTTGCGAAGTACATGAGGAGCCCAGAAAAGCACCTGTCAGTTTCTGATTGTGAGGGACTAGTTGCAGGAATTGATATTGACGATTTAACTAGAATTGTGCGGTTTCTTAATCATTGGGGAATCATCAACTATTGTGCCACTCCTCTTAATCATGAACCCCAGAAAGATGGAACATATTTATGTGAGGATTCAAATGGTGAACTTTGTGTGCCTTCAGCTGCTTTGAAATCAATAGATAGCTTAATCCTGTTTGACAAGCCTAAATGTAGGCTCAAGGCAACAGAGGTTTATACCAAACTTGCTTGTCAGCATGACGAGGACCCTGACTTTGACAGCACCATCCGAGAGAAATTATCTGAGCACCGATGCAATTATTGCTCCAGATCTATCCCCACGGTGTATTATCAGTCAGAGAAAGAGGTAAATGCATTCTTTTGAAGGTTGAAAAACAGTGTTTCTTAACCTTTCTGTGTCACTTATTTTTCTTTTATGCTATTGTTTTTTATCGGAAATGTCTCATCTTCATCTCATAAAAATATTATTATGTACATCATTCTATAACATCGATATTTGCACAAATTTGAATATATAGATCGTTCTTTTGTACTGTATCTTGTTGTTTATATACCCATGCATGAATGAGAATGTCCCACACCAGCTTTTGCATTTATGAGCAGAAATCTATGGGTACATATTTACTCGAAATGTTTCCCTAATATTCTCTTTATCTCAAATTGGTTGGAGGTTACTGATATTTTAGGCGTGAGTTGAAAATGGCCTGTTAGGTAGTTTTCCAATCACATTCCTTTGAAGTATGACTTCAAGTGTTATACCATACCCTGTTAGCTTTTGCCCGGAATTGCACAGGTGGTTAGATTGGGATCATATAACAGTGCAGAACATCTCTATATGAGGAACATATGGAACTGCTTGTTAAACTCCTCGCACCAGAGATGCGAATTTGCATGGGGTTGCTGATGGCGCTAGCACTATGTCTATTATTAATTCAAGGCTGAGCCAAGCAAAACTTTGCACCCTACAAATTGAACTCCAGTTCAATTGGTAAATGAGATTGCTCAAGAGCTGATGAAATACAAATAATTTGTGTACTCGTTGAAGCTGAGCTTGATGTCCAATTTGTACCTGATGTATTATTTTCCAATTTTTTGGGGAATGATAGACATTAGTAGTTTTGACAAAAAATATTTTATAACCTATTTAAGAATTTAAGAATCAAAGGATTATTGGGTCTTAGATGATCGACATAGATCAATACAAGCGCTACCTCAAAATGCGTGACTCAGTTTTCAATAATTATTAAGGTTATTTCAGTTGATTGTTCAAAATACCAGAAGCAGCCTCAAATTTCCTTATTTGATTTTTCGTAAATGGATTTTTTAAGGAAGTTATTCTAAATTTTTTTGGTATGATTCATGGTACTGAACCCTAAATGTTGACCTGTTAATGATTTTTTTTTTTATTTTTTTTTTTGGTTAATATGAACATAGTGAAAGTCATACTAAAATAGATAAGATAGAAAATCGGAAAATACACCACCAAGCGCAGGTGGCTCTGAACAAGGATATAAGGAAGCTCCTGTCAGTGGCACGATCTCAATAGAATACATTGGTACGGGAAGGGATTAACAAAAACTAACATGGTGTGTTGTGGTTGTTAATAATTTAGTTGCTTTGGATCATCTAGTAGATTTAACATAACACCAAACATAGTGTTAAAAATGATTCATATAGCCCGCCTCAAATTTATTGGGTACAGGACTTAGTTTGTTGTTCTCTTGCAAGGAAGGCATTGTGGACTTTGGAACAAAAAGATGCTATAAGATATTTATATGGCCTCTTCTAATTTTGTTGAGTTTCTGTTGCATGAGCTTTTATGATACAATCTTGTTTTACAGTCAATAATGCTTGCGTCAAATTTTGAATACTTATTCAAGATGTGCGAAGAAATAGATGCAGACGTGGTTGATTGTTGGCAACAATTTGTTATATTTATTTACTTAGTTACGCCCTTAATTATGCATTTGTCATCGTCAATAAAGTTGTTTTCTTAGGATGAGTGACACACAGGCTATACTATTATTTTTTGATAGGTAAGAGGCTATACTATTATGCCAAAGGCATAACAATTATTTGTATGTTAATGAATGATGCATTGCACATGTAAAAATACTACTTCATTTAAGCCTATCCTCAGGTATAATGAGCTAGTACTTGAATCTATAGATCACTCTGCCTCAGCTATTTGTGAACCATTACACAACTAAAATGAATGTCTATTAATTATGTTATAAAAGGATTTAAATGTTTAATCATGTGATGGTCAGTGACGATGGCTGCTAGTAAGACATGAAATTGCATAATTTGGGAAGATAAAATACTGATAGAATCACTTCTTTTGTATCTTGTTTGTTTCTAACCAGTACCTCTGACAGGTTGATGCAATGTTGTGTTTGGATTGCTTCCATGAGGGAAGATTTATTGCTGGTCACTCTAGTGTGGATTTTGTGAAGGTCAGTTCCATAAAGGACTATGGAGATGTGGATGGGGATGATTGGAGTGACCAGGAGACATTGCTCCTGCTCGAGGGGATGCAACTCCACGATGAAAACTGGGATAAAATTGCCATGCACGTAGGTACAAAGTCTAAAGCACAGTGCATCCTTCATTTTGTGCGCCTTCCTCTAGATGGCACACCACTGGAGACTATTGATGTTCCATGTACATCTGGTTCGTCAAGTTTATTGAGCCAAGATGATCATGGGAGATCACAGCTGAATTCAAATGGTAATACTGCAGGTATTTCTATGCAGATTCTTTCTTTCTGCACATTCAGGAACTTCTATCAACCACATTTGCATTTTATTGTGATGTAGGATGCAGTTTTCAAGATGGAAACTCTGCAAGTAAATTTCCTTTTGCAAATTCCGGAAATCCAGTGATGAACCTGGTAAGTTTTTTCTTCTAACCTCGTGCTTGTGTTATTTCCTACATTCGCTTTATCTCTCCTCTCACCTCTTTTACTCTTTCTATCTTCATGTATGTGCTCGTCTGTCTCCACTCGGACATTCTTCTCCTCCATTTCCACTAGGGACCAAGTACTCCACTTCTGCTCTTTTTACCAAATTTCTATCATTTTCTCGCTTCTTTCTTTTCTTGTTTGTGTTTTGGACAAGAATCAGTGAGTTTAACTTACTATGCACACGTCATTTGTACCTTTTTTTTGGCACACGTTCACTCGGTCTCCTTGCCACCAAGGTTGATGTCAGTGTTGGGAGGTTTGGTTTACATTACTTTACTTGGCCAATGCTATCTATTGGAAAAATGTAACAAAATTTTGTTAACATAATATCCACTCTTTAATAGAGGTATAATTGAAAATCTATTTCTATGGAAAGAATGCTATTTCTGTGTTGATGTTCGAACGGCAGTGACTCTATCATTCATCCTCTCTCACTCAAGTCCTTTTTATCACCATTATAGTACTAAAGTTTTCTCAACTACGACTTCTTTGATGGTATATCCACCCCCTCCCCCCCATATATGGTTTAATAAAGCTCACCTGCTCTTCTTTTTAAGGTTGCTTTTCTTGCCTCTGCACTTGGGCCAAGAGTGGCTGCTGCCTGTGCTCATGCATCTTTGGGAGCACTATGTAAGGATGGTGGTAAGGAAGAGAGTCCTAATGGAGAGACCATGGATTTTACTAAAAAAGGTAAGTTATAAATTAAGTTGGCCTTCTCATTTCTTCTTTTAATTTTTTTGACTATTCTCTCAGAAGGTCATAGGAGCCAACATGATGCAGAAGCTGTTCCGTTATCTACTGAAAGTGTGAGAGCTGCTGCCAAAGCTGGTCTTGCAGCAGCAGCTACAAAGGCAAAGCTTTTTGCTGATCACGAAGAACGTGAAATTCAGCGGTTATCTGCCAATATTGTAAATCATCAGGTATTCCTTGTTCATGCTCTACTCTTCGAGAATATCTCCACTATCTTTTTTTTCCTAAAATTTGCTGCGATGATCATTATTGTTGTTATTATATATTCTCATGTATGGGAGAGAGGTTTATAACTTGAACTGTTGATTTCTGGCAACTAAGAATCACCTCTTTCTGTAATGACTAATAAATGGATTTAAATTTGAGTAATCTTGTGTACATGCCAGAGGTTGAATTGTTGCTTTTTGGACACAAAGCTGAAATTTTAAAACTTGAGTAAAAGTGTTGTTTCTTTAAATCCTCTCCTGTGCTCTTCTGTTGTTAACAATGGTACCAGTATCACTACATCTAACGCTAATTGCTAATTTGTTTTTGCGCTTCACAGTTTGCAACTTCAGCCTTTCCTCTAAAACAGATATCAGTTATATCTGCTGAACTCATTTTCCCATCGTGCTCCCCATTCCTTAATATGGTAAAAGTGACACATGTATGACTAGTGCCCACTTACAACCACCCCTACCCTTGTCCACATTAGCAATACCTTGATGGTTATGACCACCAAATTTGATAATTTGGTTGAGTTTATATTTTTTTCTTCTTTTATCATCAAAATCCGTAGTCGAATCTGGATTGAAACTCTAAGTTGTTTTCATGTCCTGGTTTTAAACATGGAGTTCCATGTTCCTTACTCTCTATTTCCATTACTATCACATTCCAATATCCCTTCAATTTTATTTTTTTGGCTCAAATTAATAACACAATGGGTTTTGATTGTACAGACGGACTGTATAACTTGAATTGTCAGTATGAAACTGATTGAAAAATAAAAAATAAAATTGCTTTTCTGCAATTGGCATATGTAATGACTTGGTATAATATGAATTTTGTTTTACTAATCAAAATACTTTTATGTGATCCTCACATTCTTCGACTTGGAAAACTGTCAGTATGTTTTTAACGATCCTCAATCAGTATCTTATAAGCAATTTAATTAGTTCTATTTCCATTATAGTTCGTTCTTGTAATAATATCTGAACTAAACGAGTAATACTTGCATACCAACCACCATCTGACCTTGAAGGCTAATTGGTTTTCTCATCAATAGTATTTTGAAATCTGAAAGTTGCTCATTTTATTTTTGTTACTGTTAATTACAAGTTAGATTAGATTAATTTTTGTTTTCTTAATTCTTGGAAAGTAATTCATATCTCTAGAATAATTCATTAATTATCCCTAAATTCATGATCCCTAATCAATCTTCAACCACCACCTATGTTCAGTGAAATAACCAAATATGTTGATATCCTTGAAGTTATTTATTATCGCTTACATGGATATACTTAGTCTTTATCTTCCTCTGGTTCTCCTAGTGACGTGGATACTTTTGAGCATTGAGTTAATTTTTGACTCCGCAGCTTTCTAAGTGATACTTCTCATCACTAAAGATGGTTCCTCGTATATATCTTGTAAACTGTGACGCATGCACCAATGTAGAAACAACTTCCCTACATACTGAGGTCTCCTCTTAGAGCAATTTTTACTTGTCTAATTGATATTAAACTTCCTGTCATCTCTAATGCATGCATATGTTAGACAGAGGTACAAGCTTATCTTCTTGGTTTAATGTGCGAGGCTAATGCGAAGCTTTCACAACTTCCACTTGTCAAAAACTTTGGAACCGAACTCCACGAAAAATGTAGAATTAGAGGATTGTTCATTTTACTTGTGATCGTGAAATATAGCCACTTAACCCTGTCCACCCCTCCTTTAAACAAGTTCTTAAGAATAGTGGTTACGTAGTTCACTAGTACGTGATGATAAGCCGAATTAATCTAATTGTTTGGAAGGTATATTTTCATTAAAATGGTGTGTATATCACTTTGCAAGGTTTCTGATGCTGTGTTCCTAATTATCTGCTACATGCTAATGAATAATGTGTGTGATTGTTTTCGAGCTGGTCATAATTTATTGCCTCATATTTGCTCAATTCATTGATCATGGACCGAATGGATGAATAAGGTGGGTTAACTGATTGTAGGATTTGCTGAATCTAGGTTTTATAGGATTTTACTGCATAACGTTTCATGTATGGGAACGGTATGAGTTTAAAAACATTTTTGGGAACTAAACTTTTAGCGAATTTCATTTGATCACTAAAACTCAATTTGTTTCAAGTTGGTTATTGGGCTTAAACTTCTGTAGATTTTTGTACTCTGACGTTGTCCGTTTGTTTGATTGATGGAAAATGCGATGCAGCAGTCTAGTTATTTGCCAACCAGGCTGCTCCGTTCGTCAAACTGTGGGCATGAAAGGAATGACCAAATTATGATGAATATTTAAGTTCAGCGAACCAATTTGAACAAGGTTAAGTTCAAATACGAAGTGGAACAAATTGAATTTTAGTGACAAAAATGAAATTTTGCTAAAAATTCAGTAACCACCAAGTGTTTTTAACCTGAAGGGTATAAGGTCTGCTTCAAAACTACCAATCCCTTCATAGCTCTTAAAACACTTTTGGTGTTCTGTCTGGTTAAATTGGACAGGAAAACCCATATTTCTTAAAACATTAGCATTCATGATAATTTTTCACAAGTTCAGTGTTGTTTACGCTTTTCTTTCAGATGAAGAGATTGGAGATGAAGCTGAAGCAGTTTGCAGAAGTGGAGACCTTACTAATGAGAGAATGTGAACAAATGGAAAGGACGAGGCAGAGGTTTGCTGCTGAGCGAGCCCTCATGATGTCAGCACAGTTTGGACCCGCTGGAACGTCTCGATCTATGGGCCCACAAGCTGTCCCTACTGCGGTCGTAAATAATGCCTCAGGAAATAATAGGCAACAAGTTTCGGGATCTCAACAGCCTTTCATTTCTGGGTATGGCAGTAATCAACCTGTCCATGCCCACGCATCACTCATTCAACAGCATGGGATGTATGGACTCGGGCAGCGGGCTCCCCTTTCAGCTAATCACCCTTCCTCTTCCTCTGCGGTAGCTAATGCCATGTTTAGCCCCCCGGCGAATTCCCAGCCATCTCTTGGTCATCCAATACGCAGATCTGTATCTGGGAATAAATCCAGTTTAGGTTAATCAAAGCAAGTCATTTGGGATTTGAATATTCTTGGACTGATTACTCTTATTGCTTTTCAAGTCTGCACTAGAAGAGATCAACTGGTGGAATGATACAGTTACCGACTGTGAATCTTTGGTTATATTTAATGCAGAGTCGAGTTACTTCGAATGGTTCAATTGATTGGTTACTTAGTGCATATATGTTCTTCATTACTAGAATCGAATAGTTAACACGCTTTTTTTTTTATCATGATCGATTGCTGATCCCTCAAGTAGGATTCTAGGAAAATATTTTGGAGCTGTAGTGGTGTACAGATAAATGAAGATAAACAGCAGGAAACTAGGAGCAACAAAGTTGTATTTGATGGATTTCATTGACATTCTTGATTTTGATTTGAAGCTTACAATAGGGAAATGTTTGCTTCATCATTTGTCTTTTAGACATTTTGACCTCCTTGCAGTATTTATAGTCATCCAACTTCTTGTGGAGTTGCATCCGAATCACCCATTTTAATTTCGTGCAAATAAGTATGCAACTTTAATTTTTCTTTACATTTTTGGCTTCTCTATCCACTTACACTAGCAGCAGGAAGAGCAAATCGAAGTTAAATGACTTGATTGTTTGATGGATGAACCGGATGCGACTCTAATTGGGAGAATACAATCTACAAATTATAAATAAATTAACGTAAATGTGTATTATAATAGTTTAATAAGGATTATCGAAAATGTTATATTTTTCTGTAGTAGCATTTGCTTTAATTTTTATTTTAAGTTTATGACAAATTCAGATTTTAATTTAAATCAAAATTAATAACTAATTTTAGCGTACGCTTTTTAGGATCCATAACTTTTTCACCACACATTTAAATAACTTTTATCAAAATATACTAAAAATCTAATTTTTAATATCTACAACTTTTTATTACGTTACTATAGAGAAATCAAAGTATTATTATCACAATACTAAAATATAACAAAGTTGACGTCGAAGGTTTAAAAGTTAGATTTGTTTAAAAAAAAAAAATAAAGATAGTAAATATATTTAATAAACTTAAAATATATTTCTTTGAATTAAAAAATTGAACATTCGATGAGTTGCATTTAAGTCACCTATTTGTAATTTTGTGTAATCAAGTTACTCAACTTCAATTTACGTGCAAATCTAGCTCCATATTCGTTGCAAACAAATTATAGTTGAATGACTTGATTTCACAAAATTAAATATTAACGACCCGAATGTAAAAAGGTGACCAACTATGTTCGATCTTAGCTAGATGACAAGGGTTAATGCATTCGTGGTTAGAGATGGGTGACACGAAGGGCTATTTTCACACTTAAACGTTTACATGAGGACGTTAATGTCAAATCTGAAACGACAAAGTCCTGATTCGTAAACCCTTTTGTGCAAATAAGCCCAAAAATAGTAGTCGGCTACTGTTAACCTAGAACCGGACCGGTTGGTTCATTTCCCACCTCTCTTTTTCTTTGAAAACATAGCACAAGGTTACGAAAAGCCTTAGTACTCAGTATTGTTGTCAACAGTTGCTCTTGTGCAAGTATTTTACTTTTCTTTGGATCGGAGTTAAGATCGAAGCAGAAAATGCAGTCCCCAGTTCTCGTTCTCAGTAAGTATTGTTTTCTTCTTGCTTAGATTTGTACGCGTGAATAATTTGGAAGAATTTATGAGCACTTCAATTTATATGGTTTGATATAAATTAATTTGATGAATCTAAGTATCCTCGTTATGTATATTCCTTCATACAAAGATTAGATTCCATTTGTATTCTTCCAGGTTACGGGGAGGAAAGGGAGGATTTTGTCTTGATTAGAGTAATAGAAATTTGTATACTTAGTAAGCTTGATTTATGTAATTAAATGCATTGGTAGAATGCTAGCTTGTAATTTTGAGGTGCAACCTTAGTCGGTCAATGAAGGCTTATTGTTGAGTGAAAAGCGGGATTGGTGGACAGTGAACCAGCTATCGTAGTTACCAGTAGTTGTACTGTTAGCAAAAGGAATAGCCACTGTTTTCGAGGCTTTGTTTTCATAAGTTATCCAATAACATATTATGCCCTCTTCTTTGGCTAATGGGTAAATCTAATTTCATGGAGCAGAGGATTCGCTGAAGCGGGAATCTGGCAGCAAGGTGCACTATGGCAATATCCAAGCGTCAAAGGTAGCTTGAATTCTTGTCTTCTTTTTTGCTCATGTTTTTCAGTCTGTCCATCATCAAGGGTAACAAGGATGTAAATTGATTGAGTTAGACATGAGATTTGTATCATGTGACTATTCAATTGAAGTTTACTTTTTACGTCAAGGAGTATATTCTCTCTCTCTCTCTCTCTCTCTCTCTCTCTCTCTCTCTCTCTCATTTTTGGTTGGTATGGAGGAGGGGGTTGTTTTATTTGTGTAGCTCTAAGATGACTAGGATGAACGAGCAAGCTTTAATAGGCTTCTGAGTTTCCTGAAAGCATTCTTGAAATGTCCTCAGGATAGGATTTGATTGAAAAATCTCTCTGTCATCTGGCTAATTTCTCCATCCTCACAGTTCTCGCTAACTTTATTTAAATGGATGTCTATTATGCTGTTGAACTGTTTGTTTCTGACATCCTTAAGAACTTATCTGATCTGTACTCTGGATCGTCCTTAACAGGCTGTTGCTGATATTATTCGTACTACTTTGGGTCCACGATCCATGCTGAAGATGCTACTTGATGCTTCTGGAGGTGATTTTATGAACTATATTTCCTTATTTAAAACATTGAAATAAGAATTGCGAATTTCATGAAAGATTCAACTTAATGTCTTTTATTTCCATCCACTGCTGTCTCAGTTAACCCAAGGAAAGTTGGGGGAGGGTTGAGGTGAGGCATTAGGACAATATTTTCTGGGTGGGATGTAGAAGCATCTTATCATTCAGTTGCTTGTTACATTACTTCGGATTTAGGAGGCAGCTGTTATAATGTGGATTCATTACTTGCTATTACTATTGTTAGATGTACTTATCATGCTGTCCTTCTCAATTAGTGTCACATCTGATATTCATCTTGATTTATATAAATAGGTGATCTGTTTCCATGTGCCATTTTATTCTGTGATTAAATTTCCTTCTTTCCCCACATTAGGTATTGTGGTGACAAATGATGGAAATGCTATTCTCCGCGAGTTAGATCTTGCACACCCTGCGGCAAAGGTATAGTCTTTCTTCTGTTCTTTTCCCATGAATTTTTGTAATTTTAAGCGGTCTGACTCCTATTGACCTCTGTTTGTAATTGGTTTATGTTTTGTTTTCTCCGAATCTAATATTTAACACTTTACTCTACTCTCTTTCTTGATTGCCTTTTGATATATATGCATTTTTTTTTCCCAATGCTGTGGCAGTCAATGATTGAACTAAGTCGAACTCAGGATGAGGAAGTAGGAGATGGAACAACGTCTGTCATTGTTCTTGGTAAAGATTGGGCTTACTTCAATTGATTTCTTTACTGTATGTACGTATGATGTACATGTGGGGTTATGCTAACCCCGTTACATGGAGTTAGTTGGTTATCAACTTCCCCATATTTCTAGACCCAATAAACCTTGTCACATTAGTAAGGGGTGTATTTGTGAATAAAGAAAGAAAAGAGGAGAAAGGAAAGGAAAAAAAGACCAACTTCCTCTTCCAAAATCAAACTCCAAGTCCACATTCTGCTCCCTCCTTTGCCGCTGACCTCCCCCACGGGGGAGAATTGGCTAATTGGGTTTGTTCGAAAATCAGTGTGAATGGAGATTGATTTCTTGGGCGTTCTTCTCTATCTATCCACAGGAAAAAATGAAAATGAGCCATGTGTTTTGATCATTTAATGTCCCTTCCCTTTTTTATTTCATCATTCAATCTCACACTACATAAAAAATTCTTTAGCTTGCGTTTGAAATAATAATAATTATTATTTTTTATTTATATCAGAAGCCCCAAATATTGGCTAAAACCTACAATAATGCTGCTTTAAATAAGTGTAGCGTGGCGTCATGGTATTTCGAGGCTGCATTTCTTTGGCATTGAAATGTGACTCAATGAAACACAAACAGAGAATACTACATATAATGATGGTTGTTATAATGGCTTAACTTTTGAATAATGTTTGTTGTTGAAGCGGGTGAAATGCTCCATGTTGCGGAAGCCTTCATTGACAAAAAATATCATCCTACAGTCATTTGTCGAGGTAATATTCGAATAGTATGTTATTTTCAGTTTTCCTGTTCTCCTGGTGACAAGTTTCCTATGTGACTGCACTGTAGCTTATAACAAAGCCCTTGAGGATGCAATTGCTGTGCTTGACAAAATTGCAATGACTGTCGACGTGGAGGATCGTAAGTTTCACTTCATTTTCTGTCCCTGCTTTAAAGTTTGCAGAAGTTTCATTTTTATCTGAATGATTTCAGTCAGTTGGCATGTTACCCAAGTCAAGACTGAAGAGGATCATGATCAAGTCTTACTCTTTTCCTCAAAATGCATAAAGCCCAGTTATCTTTCTATTATTTTCGTTAATTCATATTATATGTCATTAGAATATCTTGCCTTCGAGCTTATGCTGTAGCCACCAGAATATTTGTACTTTTGTCAATATGATATTTCTTGCCACGACACCCTTCCCTGGGCTGCCCAGCTTGCTAGAGAATACCAAAGAACTAGGTCTCGTGGGCAGAATTATTTTTGAACTCGAAGATAGGAACCACAAAATATTTGGTCAAGTATAAAGTTGTTTAGGTGTAATCTTTAAGGTCAGAAGTATGCTAGAAACTAGAAACCTAGCAGTTAGTAGTGGTTCTGATTGTCTCATATCTTTGTAGGGCATCAGATCCTTCATTGCTATTTCTTAATAATTTTATATTTTTGTTTCCTTTTACTCCTCTTTCCATCCCGAGAAGTTAGATGTCTGAACTCTCTGTTGTTGCTAGCTGCTTAAATGAGACTGAGCAGATCTGCCTTCACGTTTAAGGAGAAGATATTGAAATAAAGATAATGAAATAATTAATGGGCATCTTATCAAATATGATATAAATTTATCTAGGAATTCATTTTTTGAACTTGTATGAGAGACACATGTCCCCATTTACTAATTATTGATGTAACAAGGAATATACTGAAGTTCTTTTGAAAAAAAGTCCCCTTGATTGCAAGTTTAAACATCATGTAGTAGAGCTTTTGTCTCAAATTTAGAAGCTTTTTGCTGAATCCCTCGTGCAGCTGACCTATACTAAGGCTCTTATAAGAGTACAGACGTATTCATGCTATGGCAGCAGGTTTATGTGTCAGATTGAGTCCACTCATCTGGCTGATTGTTCTATTAGGACGGTAATGGCTGGGGTCTCTCAACTTGTAGTGATGTATCGCATTAGTCTTTTGAATGGATCCTCTACTGTTTTCCTGACATCATTTTTCTGTGGAAGGCTTAATTTACGTTTCTTAAAAGATCTCCATCTCTCTCTCTCTCTCTCTCTCTCTCTCTCTCTCAGTTCTAATGTTTGTAGTTATTCTTCTATACTTATGGATTACTGAATTTTATCATCTTGCAGGTGCAACAATGTTAGATCTTGTCAAGAGTTGTATTGGGACAAAATTTACTAGTCAATTTGGGGATCTGATAGCAGTAAGTATTCTATCTTGTATTACAGTTCATGCAATGGAACTGTCTCAACAACACCACTCCTCTTTCTCTCTGTCTCCTCTCTCTACGTCTGTATACCCTGTCTTGATGGATTAAATTTCTCGTCCTGGAAAACAGGAGTCTATGCTGGCCTCATTTAATATCTAAGGCTATATTATTAAGAATTTTAGTTGTGCGGTCTTTTCTTGTTAAACACGAGATCACACAGAATTATGACTTCCTGAGAAATCTGAAAAAATAAAGTATTTTAGCAGATTGTTTTATGGGTTATATTTTGATTCAAGTTGGACCTAAAGGATCTTTATTTCTGGTGAAACTTTCAGGATTTAGCAATAGATGCCACGACCACGGTAGGTGTGGATCTTGGCCAAGGTTTGCGCGAGGTGGATATCAAGAAGTACATTAAGATAGAGAAGGTTCCTGGTGGCCAGTTGGAGGATTCAAAAGTTCTGAAAGGAGTCATGTTTGACAAGGATGTTGTTGCTCCGGGTAAAATGAGAAGAAAAATACTGAACCCAAGAATCATTCTTCTTGATTGCCCCCTTGAGTACAAGAAAGGAGAGAACCAAACAAATGCGGAATTATTGAGAGAAGAAGATTGGAGTGTATTGCTAAAAATGGAAGAGGAATATATTGAAAACCTATGCGTGCAAATACTGAAGTTCAAACCAGATTTGATAATAACAGAAAAGGGGCTCAGCGATTTGGCCTGCCATTATTTTAGCAAGGCCGGTGTCAGTGCCATCAGAAGGCTGAGGAAGACGGACAATAACAGAATTGCAAAGGCATGTGGGGCTGTTATTGTTAACAGACCTGAGGAGTTGCAGGAATCTGATGTTGGTACTGGAGCTGGTCTGTTTGAGGTGAAGAAAATTGGAGACGAGTTCTTCACTTTCATAGTTGACTGCAAAGATCCAAAAGCATGCACGGTACTTTTGAGGGGTGCCAGCAAGGATCTTCTGAATGAAGTGGATAGAAATTTGCAGGTATCTTTGATTCTTGTACCCAAATAGCATTTTGGTATGGTGTATTCAACATTAATAGACAATATTCTAGTCCTACTGTCTACCAAATGACTTTAATATTTAGTTTCTTGGATAAAGTGTTCATAGTGAGTTTCAAAATGTCTATTGAGCAGGATGCAATGTCAGTTGCAAGAAACATAATAAAAAATCCGAAACTTGTTCCTGGTGGCGGTGCTACGGAGTTGACTGTCTCAGCTACGTTGAAGCAAAGAAGTTCTTCTATTGAGGGCATAGAAAAGGTGAAGCAGTAATCTTGCATGCTTTGTTCTGGAGGCATCAACTATTTATTTCTTTATGCGTTTATCAAAAAATCCTTTGAGCTTTGAATAGCCAGTCCAGAACAGAAAATTTTGGACACTAGATTCAATAATTATTGGGGAAAAATCAATGTACTTCTAGGTGCATGTTTGGTGTTCGATACTGTACAGGACTGTTCAGGGTAATAAACTGGATTTTAGCATCTTTTGTTCGCTAACACTGTCTAGTATTAACCCATCCTCCTTATCAAACAAATCACGTGCTAATGTCCAATCAGGATCAACTAGAACAAAAATTAAGCATTGGTTCAACCTCTTATTTGGTCTCCACATAATGTATATGAATAGTCATTGACTTTCTGGGAAAGGATAGATTAGAAACTGTCAAACTTCAACTTGCTTTTCATAAAAAATAAGAAAAATAGAAATTGCATTATGGTTCATGAATCTCACTGTCAAATAGAATGGTGATAAGGATGTTATAGAATCTATACACGTTTAATAAACATAACCTTCTGGAACACTTCACTAACCTATTCTACTCATTGACCAATAACAGTTCGTTCTTGGAACAATGAAGTCATGCTGAGTAATTAGCTTGCACATCTGCTGCATATATTTTTATATGTTATAGAAAACTTGTAATTATTTTTCTGAATTAACTTTCCAAAATACGGTTTTGTGCATTATGCTGAACAGTGGCCTTATGAAGCTGCCGCAATTGCTTTCGAGGCTATACCACGTACTTTGGCACAGAACTGTGGGGTCAATGTCATTAGAACAATGACCGCCTTGCAAGGAAAGGTAAAATTTCCTTTCTTTTGTTTACTTTCAGTTCAATACTGGCTCTGAAGTGTAAAAACTATCATTACCTCTTATAATATAGCATGCAAATGGTGAGAACGTGTGGATTGGCATAGATGGGAATACTGGTGAAATTGCTGATATGAAAGAGCGCAAGGTATTATTTGTTCGTTGTCTTCTTTTCCTCTTTTTTGGTTCACTCTGATCATCTATTTCCGTAATTGTTGGAAGTGTTTTGAGAATAAATTTTCTTAATTAGTTCATAGTGTTGTATATGTACAACTTCCCATGTATTATCTGATGATCGTATGTGTATTTTTAGATATTGGATTCGTACACAGTGAAAGCACAGGCATTTAAGACTGCCATAGAAGCGGCCTGTATGCTTTTGAGAATTGATGACATAGTAAGTGGAATCAAGAAGAAGCAGGCACCCGGAGCAAGCCAAGGTCCATCAAAGCCTAAAATCGAGGAAGAAGGTGATGCTGACAACGAGCAGATGATTCCTGAATAACCCATCAGAAATGGAGTTGAACGAACCTTTCTTGTGACTGCCGTAGTTTAAATCGTACTGGTTTTTTTCAATCAAGTCAATTCTCGACAATTTTGGTGGAACGAGTGTTTTCTGTGTGGGCCATAAAGTAAGCTTCAGTCTCACTATGATGGGAGGAATTAGCAGTCGAGCGGTGACATGTTTGGCAAGGATGATTAGACAGTATTAAAACTTCGTAATTGTTAAAATTTTATTTATTATACTGTTCAATACTATGTGAAAAATGCACTTATCTTCTCGATTCGACTCTACTTCAGCCAATGCTTGAGATTCTATGGAACTTAAATATTTTTTGGTTCGCCTCATGAGACATGGTACTCGAGTACATTTGAGTTGGAAGGATATTTCAACAATGGGATTGTTATTTTACACACACTATGAGCATATATAAAACTTAAAAAGTGACTTTAATGTAATAATTTTATTTTTTTATTTTAAAACTTATTTAGATAACTTATGCTTTCTATTTTCAAATAAAAAAATCTACTTATTTTGAAGTTGGAAAGTAGTTCATTTTAGTACTAAAGTTAACTTTTTGTTGACAGTTTAATCACTTAAGTTTTCCGAATATCTAAAGTAAATAGGTTTTAGAAAAAGTAAATTTATTGATCCAAGACTAGTCTCCTTGAAGATTGACTTCATCTTTTACGAAATTGGGGCCTATCTTTCATTCTTGACACAGGCATCCTCAAAATATGGTTTCAATCTGAAAATCATTTTTTCCGTCAATTTTAGCAGCTAACTATGTGCGTGAACTCATGTATTCAACTTTGAAGGATATTGTATTTGATAGATATTATCGAGGAAAAAATGTATTCTAAATAGTGATATGATGGAAAATGTGTGGTTTAAAATTAAAGAAAAATTATTGATGTGATGAAAAATATTATTTTATTGAATAATGTGTGGTTGAAAATGAGTTTTGAAAAAATGTGTACCAAACAGGGGATAGTAATCCATACACTCTTATTCAATTGATTATTAATCTTAAATTAATAAAAAAAAGAAAAAAGAAAATGAAATGATGGTTGTGCCAAGATGAAAGAATAAGGACTGATTTTAAACAAGGCCTTTAAATTTGGATGGTTTACGAAAATTAGGGGCCGTTCTCTTTGGCCGTTTTTGGTCGTTTTCTGTTTTCGATTTTTCAAAACAGTGAAAACGCGTTCTTTCCTATTTTCGAAAACACGTTTTTGAAAACGAAAAAAAATTTGTACACAAACCAAAAAACGATAAAATCATCGTTTTGGACGTTTTCAAACCAATCCCACAAAAAACTTGAAAATAAGGGAAACAAACTTGAAAACAAGGAAAACAAGGGACACAGAGAAATGTAAAAAAGAACACATTTTTAACAATCTCAAAATACACCCCTAAAGCACAAAACTCAAAATGAATTCAAAACTCAAAACACAAAACTGAAACACAAAGAGAAAGACCCCTTAGCCTTTGAAAATTGAAAGCTCCAAATTTGAAACTCATGGACTGAAGTGCTAAACGTTATATTTCAAAACTAAATTAGAAAATTTTGAAAACAATTAGGGACCATGGATGCAAATAACTTCAACTATTGTACGAATTAGAACCCTTCATTTCTGCTAAAAATAACGCGCGAAAGGGCTTCTCTATAGAGAGAAGCCTCCGTTTCTTCCCAACAATGGCGCCTGTATGCAAAGCTCATCACTGGGTTGAAAAATGGTATGTTTGCTGATTCACAATTCACGTATCTTTTCAATTTTTTCGTATTTGCATTCACTCTTTGTATGTATATGTTGAACAGTTGACCGAAGCAAGTGAAGGATGTTTAATGTGGGGGCTTAACACGGATGTTTTGTTCTTTTTCCCACACTAGCTCTATTAAATCGACAACTTGCAACTGTGTCTATGCCTAGGTCATCAAAAATTGCATTTCTGTGTTGTAATCCTCGTATGCACCAATACCAAAATACGTTCAACCTAAAATCCATTGAAGACAAGTAAACCTGACCAAAAAGT
>CAIGRB010131587.1:0-24021 GCA_903798255.1 Fraxinus quadrangulata
ACTTTTTTGTAATTATTAAACCCTAACCTATTAGGACACATATGGAATGTGCACCCTGAATCTAAGATCCAGTCTTTATCAACTTCTTCATTAGACACAGTAATTATAAATAGGCTATCTAATTCAGAACACACATATGAATTATTCAATTCATAATTATTGTGTTCTTTATGTTTCTTCTTCTATTCAAAGCAATCTCTCTTAAAGTGACCAAATTTTTCACAATGGTAACACTTTTTATTGCTTTTATCTCTTGATTTAGATCTGGTCTTAGATTTGGATTTGAATCTTCTGTTGTTGAAGTTATGTTCTTTCTTTTCCCTTTTTCCTCTCACAAACATGCTCTCATCTCTTGCACTTTTTTTAGATTCTTTCTTAATCTCCAATTCTTGAGATCTTAGAGCATTAGTAACAATTGTTTGTGTTAGAGCATCTCTTGAGTATTTGATTGCATTCTTTATATCCTTAAATGAATCAGGTAAGGAATTAAGAAGAATCATGGCAAGGTCCTCGTCATCAAATTTCTTTCCATTATGAACTAGGCTCTTAACAAGGATACTAAAGTCGCTCAAATTAGCTTCCAAGTTCTTTCCACTATCCATCTTAAAGCTAAATAGTTTCTCTAAGAGGTAGATCTTATTAGGAAATGTTTTAGTTAAGAACAAAGCATCTAAGGTAGTCCACAAATCCCTAGGGAGTGGTATGATCTTCAACTTGTCTTACTATATCATCAGATAGGTGCAATATAATGGAACTGTAAGCTATTTCATTCATATCTAGAATTTCGTCAGGCTTAGCTTTCAATTCATCAGAAAATATTTCAGGATCATCAAGGGCTTTAGCAACCCTTTGTTGGACCAATATGGCCTTCAATTTTTGCTTCCAAATCGAGTAATCACCTATTCCATCGAATTGTTATAATTCGACATTCAACCCATCACAGATTCTGTAAAGGAGTGGTTATTACTCGTGGACAAAAGTGATTTTCAATCTGATTATCCCTTAAGTTGCAGAAAAAATTTTGAAAAAATTTTCGTGCAATGTGTAACAAGTAGGCAAGACACCAAATGAAAGAACAACAATATTAAAATATGCAGAAACTAAAGTAAGAACAAAACAATCAATAACTGAGCAATTAACAATTGGTACCAAACACTCAGATTGATTAACAAAAGATAACACCTAGCATGCTCCTATTGCAGTCAGCCAATATAAAGATTCTTGAAAACTAAATTACAGTATATTAACAGATTAACAGATTCTCATTTTAAAGATGTAAACCAATTACTGAGAGGGGGTTAAATAGAATAGTGTCACCAAAATACCGTGTTTAACAATAATTGAAATTCCAATGACGATTTCAGAACACTGCAACACCCTACACATATTCAAGATACCTCAGCTCAAATAGGATTTAAGTGACATGCACATGTAATAAACACATTAATACGACAAGAAACTGAAAACTAATTTGATACCAATTTGTTGGGTTCGAATCACCTAAGAATGAACAAATACCGAATCACACAATCAAGAAATAAAATACAAAAATGGATATCAACACCAATAATTGTTTACCCAGTTTGGCAATGCCTAATCTGTTACCTGTCACTATGCAAAGAACATTCCAAGAGAGAGATTTACTGCCAAGACTAAGAAATCGGACAGCCTCTAACACTGGTCATCGATCCACAATCTGGATCTCACAATTAATCTACTCTAATCAGCCACTTCACCGCCTCAAAGCAACTGCAGATTTATCAGTTTAATTTGAGTTCTAATCAATCTCTAATTAAACCTAAAACACCGCAGTATACAACACAAATACACAACCAACAAAGGCTCAGCACTGACTACAACACAGAAGAAAAATTATAACTTAAGAACTAGATGAACACTATCGAAGAAACCCAAAAATCACCTCGACAGAGAGCAAAAATGAAGCTAGTAAACTAGAGAAAAGTAAAGTGACGGTACAGTTGTCCTAAAGTGAAAGCCCAAGAATAGCTAACAAAGATGGGGTAAATTGGTTTTTAAAATTTTCTCGAAGAATTAATCTAAATTCAAGCAAGTAAAAGATTAAATAGATTAATTCAAATAGTAAGCACAAATATAAAATCGATAAGTAAAAGGGAGAGATGATACAAACGATATATTTATGGAAGTTCGATCGAAACTTGATGTACGTTCTCTGTTACCAAACTCTCCGTCACGAGCAAGACCTTTTTCACTATCGTGATTAACTTATGGTGCAATTCAACCGTTTACAAAACTTCCGGTGACTTACAAACGATGAGCACCGATCCTTATACAATGTTGAACTTTATGGGATCTCAACACAACCCACACTATTGAGCTTTACAGGATATCAATATGACCCACATGGTGACTTACAATAAGGAGAAANAGATAGCAATGAATGAAACTCAAGTGTTAGGTGTGAAAATATTTGATGTATGGAATGATTTTCAAAAATTAATTTGATCAAAGATTTTCAATAGCAAAATGATTTGATGATAAATGATATGAGAATGCAATGTTAGTTTAAAGAGATATCAATTGAATGCTCAAAGGTTATATTTCAAATGGTAGGTGAGTTGGTATTTATAGAAGCCGAAAAATGCCAAACTTTCTGTCCAACCGAACGACCCAACTTACTGTTAGAAATCTATAATTGTTTTATATGATGTTTTTACTCGATTTTTCAAAGTAAGTTAGTTTTGATAGTTTTCAAAAAATATGTTGAAAAACTTCCTTTTGAAAAATAATTTTGTACAAACATATTCATAACGTAAATTTTGTCGTGCACGAGAAAACCATTACTTGAGCTTGCAAAGTGTCACTGCCAAGATTTAAAGTGCTTTACCTTTACAACCGAGTATAAAAAGTCTAAGCGTCTTAACTTTGTCGTTCTTTTGACTTGTATCTTGATTTACATCTTTTGCGAATCTTTAAGTTCCAAATCGATCGTTGCATGCAAATCGCTATCGTCTTGAATGATTTGACTTGAATGCTTAACTTTCACTTTGTTCTTCATTTCAAGTCCGATTTATAATGTGTTGATTTTGCCAATGCTTGATTGATTTCAACATTGAACTATTATCACTCAAAACCAATTGTTATAAATAATATTGGCTTGTTTGTTATAATCAAAACATTAAGGTTATAATCAACCATAAATCAACATAAAGGGTTATAAGTACTCCAATCCTTAGCCATAGATGTAATCCAACGGTCCAAGAGGCTCCAAACAAAAACAAATCCACGTGAAGGCAAATGGGCCAATAACAACATGCCAAGTGGATAAGCAAAGTGAAAAATGTCATTTCACTTATAGAGGCGTGTTTTGAAGAACCACAATCCACAATAAGATTGGATAAAGCAGTAAAGTTCCAACTACCATCCTCCAAACAATGATCTGCAATAGATAGTTCCGCTTCAACATCAGTAATGGCATGAGCAGGGTACCACAATGAAGTCAATGATCCAACCAAAACTTTGTATTTCTCCAATTGGACACATTCATTCCCAAAACCAGTCGAAGAACATCCTTACCCTTCAAGATGCTTATCCAAGTGTAAGATGAAACATACTTCAAACTAATTGAATGAAAGTCAGTTCGTTTCATATACTTGGCTTTCAAAACTTCGACCTAAAGACTAAGAGTCATTCGTAATAAGCCATCATAGCTTCGCCAAATAAGCAAGATTAGCTTTCCTAGTGTCCTTCACATTCAAACCTCCATCCTCCTTAGGCAAGCAAATATTTTCCTAATTCACCGTGTGTAGCTTTCTAACCCCATCCATCTCTCCCCAAACAAATTTGCGAATTGGCTTGTCTATCTCATCAACAACATGGTCCAACAGATAAGTTGTTTGCATCAAATAACTTGGCATTGTAGAAAGTACCGGCTGCACTAGGGTAAGTCTACCTGACTTGGATGAACTATTGTTCTCCCATACTAAGAGGCGTCCTTGAATTTTGCTGATGATATCTCCATATGTATTCTTGGTGACTCGACCATAAATCATAGGCACTCCCAAATATTTCCCAAAGTCCTTGGTTAGAGGAATTTGACAAAAGTTGTTGAGTTTCATTGCTTGATCATGGGATATATTTGAAGATACTAAAAGCCTTGATTTGCTAAGGTTTACCTTCTCTTCTGAGGCATCACAAAATACTGTCATAATATTCATCATTACCTCTATTCCATAAGAGCAGGTCTATGCCAGGTAATCATGAACAATTTTCGGCTTCCTTTCTTCACCTCATTACTAATAAAATGAGATAGCTTCTCCAAGCATAAGACAAATAAGTAAGGTGAGAGATAGTCACCTTGATGTATTCCCCTCGTTGGATTGAAATAAGGAAGACACTCTATATCCATAAAACTGCAAAAGAAGTAGATTTCACCATAAACATTATAAGTGTAACCCATGAATCAGGAAGACCAAATTCCTCAAGAACTGACTGCAAGAATGTCCATTTCAATCTAATATAAGCCTTCTCTAAGTCTATTTTAATGGCAACATCACCTTCTTTAAGCTTCAAAGTTCTCATTGAATGCAGAGTTTCTTGGACTACAATAATTTTATCAATTGTGTGCCTCCCAGGAACAAAGCCCGACTGTGTTTTACCAATGAGTCTAGTTAGTAGAGGTCTCATTCTCTTAACTAAGACTTTGCTTACTAGCTTTAATGGAACTGGGCACAAGGTAATGGGACGAAATTGACTAATATATTTCGGTCCCTCCACCTTAGGAATAAAAGTAATTAACGTCCTATTTAAAAGAGGATCCAGTTTACCTTTCTTTAAAACTTCAGTAACAATGAATGTCAAATCCTTTCCAACCACATCCCAAGCCTTTTGGAAAAATGCAGTAGGATAGCCATCAACTCCGGAACTTTTATTAGGATTCATTGTGAAAAGTGCCATTTTAACTTCAGCTGTCGAAGCCTCCTTGCTTAACATTATGAGTTCTTGATCATTCAAACTCCAATTTTCTTCGAGCGTCAGTGAATAAGTGTTGATTACATAATCATCTTTATAAAGATTTTCGAAAAAACCCGCAACCATATTTTTTAAATCCCCTGCATCCTCACACTGAGTGTCCTCATCTTTCTTCAACATTATGAAAAAACTTGGTGTCGTTGTCCCCCAATTTGAGCCAATTTACTCGTGTTTTCTGCCTCATAAAGTCTCCTTGTGTAAACAAACCAAGTTATATTCTTCTACCAATATAACTTCAAGGTTTTGTAAAAAACCGTTGGGTCCATTATCTAATAGTTTTTGAATCCCATTCAACCTTGCAAGAAGTCCTCTTTTTCTTATAAATATCTCCAAACTCCTTTTTACTCCAGATTTTCAAAGAATTTGCAAAAGAATTCAAAGTTGGGGACATATCATCATTCCCATAATGCCAATTTTGTTTCACCTCTTCCAAAAACTCGTCATGTAACATCCATGCACACTCAAATCGAAAAGGCAAATCTTGGTTCATATTATCCACCTGGTTCCTTCCTTTCACACAAATAGGATGATAATCTAAATGTGTTCTAGGCAAGTTAGTAATTGAAAAAGATCATACCATTTAGAATTTGCTATAGCCCGATCAATTCTAACTCATGTATACTGCAAACCCTCCATTTCGTTGCACCAAGTAAATTTTCGCCCTGAAGCTTCCAAGTCTAGCAAATTACAGAAATTCAAACCCTCTACCATCTTCCGGCATTGGATAACATTAAAATCTCTTCTGCTGAAATTATTTGGTTAAAATCACCAATAACTAACCAAGTTAGTTGATGAAAAGTGCTTGCAAATTGCAAAGAATCCCATAGTAACTTCCTTTCTTCAGCATCTGGACTCCCATAAACTGCAGTTATCAACCATTCTGTCTTGCCCGGTTGCCTCACAAATGCATGTAGAAGTTGGGAAGAGTAAGCTGATATTTCAATTTCAACTAATCTTGAATTCAAGAATAGCCAAATTCTACTAGAGAAACCTATTGCTTCCACTCTAAAAAAAGCCGAGAACCCTATCTGCTCACATATCCTTGTAGCACGATCCCCTGCAATCATTGGTTCCAAAACTGTTAAAATATGTAATCTATGTATTGAAATCAAATTCCTCAGTTTATGAATGCACGTTCCAACTTATAATTTAAGCATAAATAATAAGTAATGTAACAAGACTCCAAATCAAGATTGCTTGGCATCGGATTCAAGATCCACAACCTCCATATCACCACAGACATCCCTCACCGAAACAATATCACTATCCATAGGGTCTGCTCTTTAAGAGTCTCTAGCCGCCTCGTTAACACCTATCCCAACTGAAGCCATGTCTCATTTAAGAGTCTCAAAGTTTGGAGGATCATTGGTATGAGGATGTGCTAAAATAATATCCATTACATCCTCTCTCTCTCTCTCTCTCTCTCTCTCTCTCTCTCTGTGTTAAAAAATAACCAGAGGATTATTAACTATGTTGGAAACATCCCTCAACATATCCCCACTTTTTCAACCATCTTTTTTCTTCTTAAATACGGACTTAGAAGAAACAACTTGAACTGCATGGTCCTGGATCCCTTTCCCTTTATCACTCTTCTTCAGACCACCTTTATTAGAAACTAAAGCTAAAACTTGAAAGTTCTTGTTGGGGAAAATGTACGGAGTTCGAACAACAATAGACACAGCAGAAGCAACATTATCATAACAAACCATATAAACATAATCGACAGAAAGCATAACAAGGCATGAAGAAAACCATAGAAACTGGAGCTGTAAAATAGAAGAAGTTTGCTTCCCTTTCTTGGCCGAAAATTAGGCTCAGGAACAGCCCTTCCAATCATCACACAGTGCCATCCAGAAATAGAGGGTTTACTGAGAACACTCAAGGGGAAACCCTATATTGATCATCGATTGTAAGAGATCTCCCAATAGCCACTGTTCTTCCTCACAGATAGAGTAAAACCAAGACTAAAACCAGCCAATATTACAGACCTGATTACCCACTTGTTTACCCTCTAAATGCTAAAACAATCACAGAGACATCACCCAAGAGAAGAGAGAACAGACTCAACGCCTAGAGAGCCAGACGACCGAGAGAGAGGGAAGACCGCTCGAGAATGGGAGGAGACGGGTGAAATAAGAGAGGTGAGAGGAAATATCTCCCAAGAATTAATCTTAACCGTCCAACACATCCAACAGTCACAATAAACTCAAACTAGCACAATCCATGTGAGCCCACAGCTACCAATAGGCAAGTGACACCTAAGCAGCTGGGCCAAGACAATACAAACAATGCAAATGACACAAATAGCACTAGTCCAACAGTGTTATGGGAAACACAATTCTCGCAGTTCTTTTTCAAAACCTTTCAAGCACTTGTAATATTCACCCTAGACGTCTCAAATAAAGCTCCTTGGTCGTCCTCTGAGATATTTGGTACTACGTCCTTTCATATTATCATCATTACCTCCCAAAACCTCAAAATGCGAACATGTAGCCCTACTGACACCAATGTTGTCCCTCGACACTTCTTTCACTACCTACTTATCATTACCATCAGTTTTAGCATTCACAGGCTTTCCATATTTTTTCTTGGCAATCATCCAGGGTCCAAATTGTTCATTCTCAAACTCCTTGCGAACAAATTTTACCATCTCAGCCAATCTTTATGCTCATTTTTTCTGTTTGACCCTCATTTTCCTTTCTCTTGACTTCACATTCCATATCATTGTGATCGTACATTCCACAGTGAAAACATAGCATCTTTAAACCTTTATATTCTACTTTTCGCCAATGTCCCCCTACGAATATTTTCGAAACAAAAGGCTTTGTCAAGTCCATTTTAACACACATTCTTGCGAACTTGCCTCGCAATATGTTCGATGTAGTTCTATCAATCCTGATTGACTTGCCAATTAAGTTTCCCATTCATCTCAAGATCAAACTATCTTATAATTCCAGTGGCATAACAAGAAAATAAACCCAAGAAGCTATAGTATCAATAGTCGCTTCCTTCGACTCCAAGGCTCCATCTCCTCACAGTAAGATAATGGTTGGCTATAATCCCAGGTCCATTCTCCAAAACATAATTGTAATCGAACTTCAAACCAAATCGGATACATTAGAATCCATTATCCATGTCCACTTCCTCAAATCTTTCTTTAAGCAACCCACAATTGTTTCATCCTATTGCAAAGATAGGTATATCTAATTGGACGGCCAAGTAACTTTATAATCAATGTATTATTCTAGGGTTCTCACATACGCTTTTTATCCTCCTTAGTCAGTTGTATGGAAGGGCCATCAAGAACATCCTCCAGTACATCGTCATCCGAGATAGACCCGTCATCCTCAATTTGCCCTTCGTCTTTTGCCTCTGAGCCCATAGGGTTTATAGCATTGAAGAGTGTAAATCACTCACCAAACTAATACCTTTAAAACATAAATTTTGGCTTGTTCTTGAGCACTTTTGAAAGTTTTTGATGTGTTTGTTATGTTGTTTTGTAGTTTAGGTGAAAATCGTATCGTATGGAGCTTGGGATGGAGCCACGTGTTGATCATAGAAGTGGGCTTGAAGTGGAGGTAAAAGAAGAAAAAAATAAAGTGGAAAAGAGACGAAAATAGAAGCAAATAAATGACGAAATTAATGGGCGCCACAGCCCCACAGATGGGCACCTAGGCCACCAAAAGTAGAGAGTTGGGCGCTACAGGACCCAACTAAAGAAAAAAATAGGCAAAACTGCTGAACCATCGCATCGTCACTACCCGAGAAAGAAGAAAACGAGTTTTTTGTAAATTTTCGGCCCAGTCCAACTCCAATTCGTCTTGATTCTTTAAGAGACTATAAATACAACCTTAAAGACCTAGTTGAAGAGAAAAAGACGGCTTAGGAGGCAAGGAAGAAAATGAATCATTGAGAGCCAAAAAAATAACAATTTGGAGAAGAATTCAAGCGGTAAAACAGTTTTTCTTATTCTTTTCTTCTCCATGTTCTTTATTTTAGATTTTAATATTTTGTTTCTTGTATTCATGAACTAATTTTATTATCTAAGGTTTGATGTAACTAAACTTGAGACACGTTTGGATTCTAATAGAGTTATTTCGTTTGATTTGTCCATTAATTTATTTGTGTTGATTCTTGTGCAATTCTTTCAATTACCTAATCAATAATTGAATGATTTGATGTCTTAAATCTCGGTACTCGAGAGAGGAAGATTTAGATGTGATCTAAGAATAAAATAACCCAGATTTTGTAGATTTGGAGAGAATATATAAAATCTTTGAGGCGTATACCATTTAAGAACCATGCGCGTGATAATTTCTATAGTTTTAATTCGAAATAGAGTTATTGGAATTAAAATATAGAAATAGATTCTCTTCATCACTCGAGAGAGTGAATGGAATTAACCTAAGGTTCAGGAAAAATTGATAGAAGTAACTATAGAAGTTGAAAAACATTGTTGATACTGAGGTAAAAATCAATCCCTAGGCCTTCTCACATTGATAACTCTCCAATAATTTGCCTTCTTTTACTTGAATTATCACACATCCACGTTAATTTAGTATAGAAACATTGACTTTAGATTCGATTTTCTAGATACAGTAAAAGATAAATTAATTATAGTACTTAGTAAGAATTAAATTACAATCCCTAAAGATTCGACATTTTTACTCCATTATTATATTATAAAACTTGACATCGTACACTTGATGTATAAAACATGTTATAGAAAACGTGTGACAAGTTTTTGACACCGCTGTCGGGAATTGTTTCATTTGATTTCTATTGATATTATTATCAATTAAAATTTATTTTCTCTTTATCTCTAATAGTTTTTTGGTTGTTATTTTCAGTTGTGTATGCGAAAAGTTAGGAATCTTGAATTACTACCTCTTGATCCTGAACTATAACGCATATTCTGCTTTCTCAGGGGTATACAAAGAAACGAACTTGAAGTAATGGTAGAACAAGAAGTAAGAGCAGCTAGTGAAAATAATCAATAACTAGCTATTCGAGACTACGCCAGGCCAATGGTCAACTACAACTATTCTAGTATCGCGCGCCCAGCCATTACCACAAATAATTTCGAACTAAAGCCAAGATTGATACACATGGTACAACATAACCAATTTGGGGGAGCTCTGATAGAAGACCCAAATGCTCTTCTGGGTTCTTTTCTGAAAATTTGTGATACAGCAAACAAGATTCATAGTGGATGCAGCTGCAGGGTGTATTTTATTGGCTAAAACAGCAGATGCTGCATATGCTCTATTAGATGACATAGCTACAAATAGTTACCAATGGCTGAGTGAGAGATCAAGCATAAAGAGAGTAGCATGTCTACATGAATTGGATCCTATCACTACACTAGCAACTGAGGTTTCATCACTTACTAATCAGATAGTTATCGTTACTACTCAGAGCAATCAACATAAGACAAATTCGGCAATGGCTACTTCTGTAGCACATCAGGAGACAGAAATAGCGAATTAGCAGGCTCAATATGTCAACAATAGGAATTACAATCAGAGAGGAAACTATTCTTTTAATCACTACCATCCAAGGCTTCAAAATCACGAGAATGTATCATATGGCAAAACATGAATGTACTTCAACCTCCTTCCGGGTTTAACACCAAATAGTCAGAAGAGTAAACATCTATAAAAGACCTCCTGGGACTTTTATTTCTGAGACGAGATCGCGATTCAATAAAGATGAATCACACTTGGATAATATCGAGACTCATGTGACCAATATAGAGCTATAATAAAGAATCTTGAATTTCAGATTGGTCAGTTGGCTACATCAATGAAGTCTCAACAACAAGGAAAGTTTCCAAGTGATACAGAGGTGAATCCAAAAGAACACTGCAAATCAATTACCTTGAGGAGTGGCAAGAAAGTTGGAGAGAACGTGCCTATAGTGTTATCAACCTCTGCACCTGATCAGGGCAAAGAACAGATAGTTACAGAATAAGATAATCGGATAGACAAAATAAAGAAGGATTACAAGCCTAATTCTATATCATTCCCTGATAAGCCACTAATCATAAAGCCAAGACTTTCGTTTCCACAGGGATTCCAGAAGAAGAAGTTTTATGCACAATTTGCCAAGTTCTTGGATATTTTCAAGAAAATTCATATTAATATCCCATTTGTAAGAAGAGAAAGCTGGAAGAATATGAGATAGTGAATTGACATAGGAATGTAGTGCTGTTCTTCAAACGAAGCTCCCTCAGAAAAACAAAAGATCTGGGCAGCTTCACTATTCCATGCACCATTGGGGGCTTTTCTTTTGATAAAGCCCTTTAATACCTTGAAGTAAGTATCAACTTAATGCCTTTCTCACTTTTCAAGACATTAGGCCTCGGAGAGGTAAAACCAAAAATGATTACTCTATAACTAGCTGACAGGTCCCTCACGTATCCACGAGGGATTATTGAAGACGTTTTAGTAAAGGTTGATAAATTTATCTTCCCAGCTGACTTTGTGGTATTGGATATGGAAAAAGATTAGGAGATTCCATTGATTTTGGGGCCATTCTTAGCAATAGGAAGAGCCCTAATCGATATACAAGGCGGGCAGCTGACTTTGAGAGTGAATGAAGAAGAAGTTATGTTCAATATCTACCAGGCAATGAGATTTCTGGATGACACCAATACTTGCCATAGAATTGACTTCATCGATTCTATCGTGAAAAAGGAGAAATTATTCATTGAAGATCCTCTAGAGCATTGTATGATGTTTAGTGCAACAAATGATGACATTGACACCTCTGGAGGTTAGAAGCAATGAATTAGTTGACTATATATTGGCTCTTGAATCATTGCCAGATGACGATAATCCATCACATATTGAAGATATTCAGCATGCAATGGGCTCAGATGACAACAAAGGTAATGAAAGCAGTAAATCTGAACTAAAGCAACTTCCAGACCACTTTCGATATGCGTTTTTGAAGGAAAATTCTACATCTCTGGTGATTATTTCTTCCCCACTTACCAACGATGAAGAAGATAAATTACTGAAAATATTGAGAGAACACAAAGCTGCTTTGGGTTGGTCTATAGCTGATATCAATAGAATAAGTCTTACAGTTTGCATGTACAAAATTCTCATGGAAGACTCTTACAAACCATCTATTGAACATCAAAAGAGATTGAATCTAGCTATGAAAGAAGTGGTGAAAGCAGAGTTACTAAAGTTACTAAAGGCATAGATAGTGCATGGGTTAGTCCAGTACAGGTGGTGCCAAAGAAAAGTAAAATGACAGTAGTCAAGAATGATAACAACGAGTTGATTCCTACAAGAACAGTGACTAGTTGGAGGGTTTGCATTGATTATAGAAAGTTGAACAAAACAACTAAAATTATCACTTTCCACTTCTATTCATTGATCAAATGTTGGACAGACTAGCATGCTACTCTCACTATTATTTTCTTGATGGTTTTTCTGGCTACAATCAGATTGCAATAATACCATAGTATTGGGAAAAGATGATATTCACTTGCCCTTATAGCATTTTTGCTTATAGACGGATGCCATTTGAATTTTGCAATGCTTCAGCCACTTTTCAGAGATATGTGATGGCTATTTTCTCAGACATGATAGAAGAAACCATGGAAGTATTTATGGGTGATTTTTCTATTTTTGGTACTTCTTTTGATAATTGCCTTCACAATCTCTCTTTAGTATTGCAACGCTGTGAAGAAAAGAACTTAGTTCTTAATTAGGAGAAGTGTTATTTTATGGTACAAGAAGGAATTGTACTAGGCCACCATGCTTCAGCAAAGGGACAGAGATAAGATAGAAACAATAGCAGGCTACCACCACCTACTAATGTCAAAGGAATTCGGAGTTTCTTGGGACACGCTAGGTTTTACATAAGGTTTATTATAGATTTTTCAAAAATAGCTAAACCCTTTTGCAACCTTCTAGAGAAAGATACAACATTTTTCTTTGATGATGACTATCTCAGGGCATTTGAAACAATAATTGGTTACAACTTTCGTTATGATAGTGCCAAATTAGGGTCAACCATTTGAAGTAATGTGTAATGCCGGTGATTATGTGGTAGGAGCAATTTTGGGACAATAGAGTGAAAAGATCTTCCGGGCAATTCACTATGCTAGCAAAACCTTGAATGGAGCTCAATTGAATTACACTACAACAGAGAAAGAGATGTTAGCAGTTGTCTTCACTTGTGTCAAATTCAGATCTTATCTCATTGGCACCAAAGTATTCATCTACACAGATCATGTAGCAATTCGATATATGTTTAAAAAGAAAGATGCTAAGCCTTGTTTAAATCGGTGGATTTTGTTGTTGCAAGAGTTCAATATAGAAATCCAAGATAAAAAAATGTAGTGAGAATGTAGTTGTTGATCATCTTTCGCGGTTGGAAAATGAAGAGGTGACAGATAACAATCAGATTCGAGAATCTTTTCCTGATGAGCTTGTGTTAGCGTTTTCATCAAGGAGCATGTGGTATGCTGATTTTCCAAACTACTTGCTTGTGGAAGGATGCCACCTGACTTGAATTTTCACCAAAAGAAGAAATTCTTACATGATGTCAAGTCATATCTATCGGGTGATCCACTTCTCTTCAGAAAATATACGGATATGATGATTAGGATGTGTGTCCCTATGGAGGAAACGAAATCAATTATGGAGCATTGTCATTCCTTACCTTGTAGAGGTCATTTCGGTCCTACACGTATTGCTTCTAAGGTATTACAGTCGGGATTCTATTAGCCAACTCTTTTCAAGTATTGTTAAGCCATTGTGAAGACATGCGTTGTCAACGTACTGGGAATACCTCAAGGCGTCACGAGCTTCCATTGACAAATATGCTCGAGGTGGAATTATTTCATATGTGGGGTATAGACTTCATGGGTCCTTTTCCACCATCCTTTGGCCAAGTATATATCCTTCTTACAGCAGACTATATCTCCAAATGAGTTGAGGCCATTGCTACACCAACAAACGATGTAAATGTAGTTTTGAAGTTTCTACAGAAAAACATTTTCACTCGGTTTGGCATGCCTAGGGCAATATTAAGTGATGAAAGTACACATTTCTGTAACAAACTTTTCAATTCTCTTTCGGCTAAATACAATGTTAGGCACAAACTAGCACTTAGTTCTCATCCCCAATCCAATGGAGAAATTTCCAACATGGTGATTAAATATTGGAGAAGACAGTGAACACAAACCGCAAGGATTGGGCTCATAAACTTGATGAAGCACTGTGGGCATATCGAACAGCTTTCAAAACGCCAATTGGAATGTCCCATTATCGTATGGTATTTGGAAAAGCATGTCACCTACCAGTTGAATTAGAGCATCAAGCCTATTAGGTTGTGAAGAAGTTGAACCTGGATATGAAATTAGCGGGTACAAAATGCTTATTTCAACTTGATGAGCTTGATGAATTTAGAAATGAAGCATACGAGAATACGAAATAAATAAGGAGCGAACAAAGCTGTATTACGACAAGAGGATCCTAATGAAAGAATTCAAACCAAGAGAACGAGTTCTTTTGTTCAACTCCCAGTTGAAAATTTTTCTAGGTAAGCTTATATCAAGGTGGTCGGGACCATTCATGGTCCATAAGGTATTTCCCTATGATTCAGTGGAATTGTTAAGCAAAGATGGATCCATATTTTAGGCAAACGGTCAAAACTCAAACACTATTACGATGAAAAAGATCGGGATGTGGAAGAAATTACCCTTGGAGAATCAACTTAGATCCACATCATCGTCAAGCTAATAACGTTAAAGAACGCTTCTTGGGAGGCAACCCAAGTTTTAAACCTTTATTTTAATTTTAAATTCATTAGATATGATTTTTCCATTTTGCTATGTTAGTAAAGTTGTTTTTGTAATTTTATAAGTACATTCTCAAGTGTGGGGTATCAAACTTAGATGACAATGGGCACGGACTACATCAAAGCTTCAGGTAAAAGAAAATTTATAGAACCACTGGCGTTGCGGCGCCCGTATAAAAAATAATCTTACAAAACGGTTGGCACTACGACGCCCATTCTTTTAAAAAATCGGGAGCATCTCTCCCCCTTTCATTAGTCCATTTTTTTTCTTCTAATTTTTTATCCCTTCTCCCAGTCGACTCTTCCCTCGAATTTGCTTATGTGAATTCTTGTGGTCTATTATGATCAAATTTGGGCTTTCCTCGAGGTCGGTGAAATTGTGGTTTGAGATTGGATATTCGGTGTTGTTATCCTTGGCGGAGGAGGATATTTTAGGCTTGAATTGGTTGGAGATATTTCGTGTGCATTTGGAATTATTGTGTAGTTGCATTGGTCATAAACAATATGCCTCCCAGGGAGAAATCTAATATCACGGCATCCTCATCTACCATGACATATGATAGGAGGCGATTTGTGAGCCCCGGAGCATATGAAAGATATAAACAAATGGTCATATATTGAAACTGCATTTCAGAGAGGGGTTTTGAACATTTATTGCCCGAGAAAATACAAAGTTTAGGATGGGACAACTTTGCTATGCAACCAGGAACGACTTCCATTCCTTTGGTGAATGAGTTTTATGCAAATACAAATGAGCACGAGGACTTCAAAGTATTTGTTTGGAATCACTGGATCCAGTTTGATAGTACTCCCATCAATTACTTCTACCATACAGGAGATATTCCCAATTATGACTACTCCAGGTTACGTGATGAGGGGTTGACCCCGCAGTATTACTTCAGATACTGACTCACGGAGGTACCGAATGGAAATGGTCTGCCAGTGGTATAACTAATTTTCCCACCTCAGGTTTGACAAGTAATTGTAAAGTTTGGCATCACTTTATATCAGCCAAACTGGTTCCGAGCAGCAACATTAGTGATGTAACCACGGAGTGGGCCCCATTGAATTATGTAATTTAGAGGAGATACTCTATCGACATTGGAAAGGTCATTCAGAACAGTATCTTGTGCATCCTAGCCCGGTCATCCACTTGGATCTTGGTACATCCCTCCTTAATCCATGATCTCTATATACAAGGGAGTGTTACCACGCGAGAATTTGAGTAAGTGCTACATTTTCGGCCAGCACTCAAGTGGGACTTTCGGGACAAGCTCGCGGGGTCGCAGGACAGGCCCAGCTCCTCTCAATCATCTCATCAAACTCCATCACCTCCTTAAGCTGGTGATGCTACATGGGAAATACTTAGACAGCTTAAAGCAATGGACTTACATATGACTCGATGGCAGGAAGGAGTGCAGGTATGAATGGATCAATTACAGACCTCCATTTATGATCAGTTTCATTATCAGAATGCTTGCATTGTGGTCATGGCCTCTGCACATCCCAATCTTACATTCCCTCCACCACCGTTGTTTCCATCTCGTTCTCACAATTTAGCTCCATCGGATGGTGACGAGGGCATTTGATGTTTTCATTGATGTACCTCTCCCTTTTTGTTTCCTTTTCACATTGGGGACAATGTGTTCTTTAAGTTTGGGGTGATACTTTAACATAATTGTCATTTAATTGCTTTTGTGTGTTTTACTTATTTTTCTTAGTGTGACTTGTGTGAAAAAAATAAAACAAAAATAAAAAAATTGCATGCTTGTGTAGGTTGGATAGTATTGTTGGCAATGATGTAGATATTTGGAAACATGACTTAGTTGTAAATTATGAATTAAGTTATAAATTTGAGTGGAAGTCTTACTTACCTTTGCAGAAAATTGCAACATAAATGCACATGAATTAAATATGGCGTTGGACAAGAATAAGTTGATTCATAAATGATATATGTTGAATTAGCAACCCTAGAAGCTAAATCCAGACAACCTCTAAACATTACCATACCCTTAAACCAGATTTGGGATGTTTGGGTGGTTGAACTGTTGTAGGAAAACTTAGAGATAAATGTGGATTTCATGTATGCTAAAGTTAGTGTGGATTGTCTGAGATCAATATGATGAAAATTGGATGAAAATCCTAAGTTAGGGGTCGATTTTCGAAATTGGCGATTTTATAAGGGGCATTGCATTAATCACTGCATAAAAAAACTATTGTGAAGCTACCTTAAAATATTCATATGAGGACAACTTTAACAATCTCATTGTGAAACATTTCCTCGTAGGCTTTATGACCTGAGTAAATAAGCTTTTAAGGGTTTAAAATCTAATGCCCTAAAATCATCTGATTTGGGAGTCATATGCCTAAGCTCGCTACATGAATAATTTAGAAAGCTTAATGAAAAGACGTTGCACATAAGATTGATTTTATATATATATGATGAAAACAAAATATTGCATGAAATAGAAGACGCACTAAATGCCATAATTGATTCTTGGAGGTTGATACAGTCAAATAAGGAGAATCCTCATTTGTTGATATGTGAACTGAAATCAGTAACATCTACCCAGACAAGAAAGGGTAAGGAGTAGTGATTTGAAAACTAATCTTAGATTACGCCCTCGGGAAAAGAGTGAAAAGAAATTAAGTTTTGGGTGTGTGAATCCCACGAAAGGAGAAAGGAAATAATTGACTCTTAAGGTCGGGAATTAAATCAATTTATAACTACACAACGTTGTATTTGATTCTTCACACACACCCATTTTGTATTGGAAAGGTAAGAATTTGGCTTTTGTACTATAACTTTGAAATGGTTCATGAATTCGATATCACATCTTCAATGCCGAGCCATAAAAACAAGCTATGTAGCTAAATGTGTATTTGAGTCTTTCGATAATGTTTTATTTGTGTGTTCGTGAATCTTATTTGTGTGTTGTTCTGTATTTGCTCGAGGATAAGCAAAGAATTAAGTTTGGGGGTGTTTGATGAGTGTAAATCATTCATTGAACTAATACCTTTAAAACATAGTTTTCAGCTTGTTCTTGAGCACTTTTGAGCATTTTGATGTATTTGTTCATGTTGCTTTGTAGTTTAGGTAATTTGGAGAAAATGGTGTAGTATGGAGCTTGGGATGGAGCTACGTGTTAATCATAGAAGTGGGCTTGAAGAGGAGGTGAAAGAAGAAGAAAAATGATGTGGAAAAGAGACGAAAATAGAAACAAATAAATAATGGAATTAATAGACGCCACAGCGCCACAAGTGGGCGCCTAGGCCACCAAAATCAGCAAAGAGCTGGGTGGTGTAGTGCCCAGCCAGAGGAACAAACAGGCACAACTGCTGGTGCTGCGACGCCCGCAAAAGAACCGCATCGCCGGTCTTGGGCGCCGCTACCCGAGAAACCCCAACTTGGGTTTTCCTTTCAAATTCATGATTCTCGGTGTTTTGGGATGTGTATATATATATCAAATCTTCGTTGCCATCAGATCCTAGACGGATCCTTTTTTGTCTTGCCCTCTCGCCTCTTGTCTCAGTCGAAGAAGTAAATACAGCTAGCGGCTCATCAGTCGTCTCATCCTCCATCGCCGTTGAAGTCGATCTTTAGAATTTTTTTTCACCAATTTCTCGTCTACCATTTTTCACAACCAACAAATACACTAATTGTTGTTTAATAATTTTCAAGAAATAATTTTCTTTTATTTCAAGTGTACTGCATCTATATAAAAATGTAAAAAAATAAGTATTGAAGTTTTGAAAAATCATAAAAGATGATATGTTAAGAAAAATAAGTCTCAGAAATAAAATTGTAATTTCTGAAATTGGGGGTGGTATGTCTACAATAATGAATTATTATAAGGATACAAAATAAATAATTTTTTTTTTTTTGTATTCAGAAAATAATCTGTAAATTTAGCCTAACGCCTCTCTGGCCCAGAGTGCGATTACTCATTCATGTTTCCTCTCCTCTGCGTGTGTTTCTTCAGAGTTCAGATAGTCTAAACATTCAGGTTTTTATATTTTTCGTCTATTTTTCTTAATCGGCATGTTTTAATTTGTTATCATCGTAAGTAAATGTTCTTAGTGCACTTCCAATTTTCAGTGGCGTAGCTAACTGTAAAATTCATTCAAATAGTTTAGGTTTTCGGTAAATGACATCTGATCACTGAATTTACTCAGAAGAAATTGAATAGAAATCACGTGCTGAACGTATATGTATGCGTTAAACTCGTAGGTGGGTTGTACTCGTTGTGTAATTTTTTTCCCCCTTTTTTGGGGAGGGTTTCGAAGTCTAGGGGATATAGACTCCGGCAGGTGGAATTGGAAAGAGGTTGTCACTGAAATAGGGAACTAGAAAAGGATGTTAAGGGAAGAATAGAAGTAATTAATTTGTTTTTGCTGCCTGCGTTTGCTTCATTGAAATGGAGAAACAGGAAATAACTTTTTCATAAAACTTAATTCATAGATGTTAGATAGAAACAGGAAAGAATGAGAGAATCTTGATCTTCCGTGCAATGCTGGTGTCTGGATTCTGTACTAGACATTGCTGGGAAGTACCTGTATATATGGATATACAGTGTCTTGTAAAGGGATTAAGGGAATCTATACGTGCGCACGTCATTGGCTTTAAATTGGGCCAATTATGGGACAAGTGGCAGATTATCTATCCACGGCTGCGACTTATGCAAGCATTGATTGAATTTGACAAAACAGGAATACAATTTTCCTATATGTGACCTGGCCTTACTCCTTTTCCGGTCCACTGTTCACAGTCTGAGAGTCAAGCTTTCAATACCAAATCCTCCATACTTTCGGAAATTACTCGCTGGCAGTTTGTCCCAAATCTTGGTGTTATCTTCCTGGACATGGAGGTATATTACAAAAGACAAACATTAAAAAAGTTGATTATCTAGGTTGATGGCCTTGTAGGTGGTGAAGATTATGGAAATGTGGAATCCTGGAAGTGCGGGCGGATAATGCATAAAAAGGACAAACCTTTTTCAATTGTCCAATTTCAAATGTCATTACAAGCATTAGGCACTGTAGGTAGGTAGTTCAATTGGTACCAGTAAAATGTCAAAATCAACATAAGCCTCAAAGGAAATGACAGAAGCATAATCTGAAAATGATTAATGTTTCTCTCTTCATGTTGTTTCCCTTTTGCTTTCTTTAAATGAATGTAGAGTTCTCTTCCAAAAATAGATTGTCTCCAGTTGACAAACTTCCTCAGTTTTTTTCTAAGGAAGGCCATTATATTTATTTTTTTTCCCTAGCGATCAATGTGCAAAGTCTTGCATTTTCTTCACAAGGATACATTGCTAATTACCACTCGAAATCTTGGTTGCCTATTTGGGTGAGAATGGCGACATCACTGCCATATGATATGTATTTCTTCCAGTTTTGCATATATAATGCCAATTTACCCCTGATTTTCTAAACTCTCGAAAATTTCCATTTCCACATATAGAGTACCTACACAATTTCCTGAATCAACGAATTCCACTTTTACCATGTTACCTGAAAGTACCTATTCTCATTGTACGATGAATCATACCTATTAAATAGTTGTGGTTTGTACTCTTGATTCATTCTGTGGACTGGAGATATCCATATACTAGCTATTTGTAGGCTGAATAAGAACTGCAATATTGAGCTGATCATACCCCTTTTCTACTATCCCATGGTTGAAACAAGGGACTTCCATCCGTAGAGGAATAGCTGAAGCGAATGTTAAGCTTGCCTCAACTTGTCCTTGGGAGGTTTTTTGTGCTATCAGAATTAGTTTTCCTTCTATTTAAAATAAATTCAGTTTTGCAATCGTATTTTTTATTCGTTATACAATTTCAGATATGTTATCGATGGACTAAATTTTGATAGATGTGTGACGAAGGATTTTGAAATATTTAGTACTACAAATGACTACTTTCTGTAAATATCTGTATTGCAATGAGTATCCTGCTCAGTCTTGAAATATGATTTCCGCTATAGTTAAGATCAGGATGGCACTGTTCAAAGGCTTCAGTGTATGGATCCAAATCAATTAGAGAACACGATATTCTGATACTGCTTGCTATCTGCCTTGAGTCTGGTTGCTTTTTCAGTCAGCTCCGTCCTATTACAATGCTATTAATTGCTTTCTTAGTTTTATTATGGACTGTAACTTTTAATTTTGTGTTGCTTTTGTATTATGACAAATAGCGGCGAAATTCTCCAGTCTTGGTAGGTTTTGGCTCGAATGGCTTCTAGAAGGAATATACCACTAGGACATGATGGGCGTTCTTCTGATGCTCCAGGCATGACGCGTCGTGGTCCATTGTCTTCTGCCCGCCACCCAAGAGAACCACTTTCTCCTGCATTTTTGGAGAATAAATTTGTCTCCCAGGCAGCAGAATTAGAAACCCTTTCTGCAGATTATCAGAAATTGACATCTGCCCATATGGCCTTGAGGCAGGATCTTGTAGCTGCTCAGCAGGAAGTAGAGAAACTCAGAGAACATATAAGAAGCACACAAACAGAAGGTGATATTCAGATTCGGATTTTGTTGGACAAGATTGCAAAATGGGAAGCTGACATCAGAGCTGGTGAGAGGGTTAAGAAGGACCTGCAACAGGCCCATCTTGAAGCACGAAGCTTGGTGACAGTGACGCAAGAGTTGACTGGTCAAATCCCGAAAGCCACTCAGGATTTGGACAAAGCACGTGATGACTTGAAAAAGCTTCCAGAAATGAATGTGGAACTCGATAGCTTGAGGCAAGAACACCAGAGGTTGCGGTGAGTGTTTTCCTGTTCATTATATTCTTTGATGATCTCTCACCATGGATTTTGTTTGATATTTTATTTATTGTAATGGATTGCAACTTGACAGGATTTATTGGTTATCTGAAGGATTTTCTAGTAGGTGTTTTTGATGCTTTTTTCCTGCATATTTATTGGAGACTTGTGGGTTGACTCTATTTCAAAGACAAAAATATGCTAAGATAATTTGAAATCAATGGATTACGCAGTACTCTTAACTGCAATTTCGTGTTATTTTTAATTGGACAATAGTAGTTCATCTATTGAAACTATTATTTATTGTCTGGGACTGCAGCAAGACCTTTGAATATGAAAAAGGTCTAAACATAGAGAAAGTGGAACAGATGAAGGTCATGGAGAAAGACCTGGTTGGTATGGCTGAAGAAGTGGAAAGACTGCGTGCTGAGGTTTTAAATGCTGAGAAGAAGGCACATGGTAATCAACTTCATTTATAATTTCAGGCATCAATTAGGATTCTGCACCATTCTTTTCCATTTGTACTAATTGCAATTTCTTAATATGTGTAGTTCCAACCCCATATGGTGGTCCGTACATGAATCCATATCCTTATCCACATCCAATGAACGCAAATGTAGGGTTTATGGATGGGTATGGTAGACCTCATTACATGGGTGGTGTTGCTGTGGGAGAGGGAATGATTCCATCTGGCAGTGGCACTACTCCTGCCGTTAATCCTGCTTGGGGAGGATCATATGATATGTCTCATACTCTGAGGTGAATGTGCATCAGATACATCTACCAGTGATACTTCCTCCAAATAGTGCATTTGGATTCTTCATTTTGTCCAGTGAACTGGATTCCTGTAGTTCTTCACAAACTTGTTTCTTGGAATCAAACTGTACAAAAACTAATACTTTCTCTGGAACAATGTATTTTACTCTCCTATATATCACAGCCTCCTGGTTTTCCTTGCCTTTTTTTCTCTCTAATTTCCAGTTTTAGATCATCTGTTGATGTTATAGTTAGCCAAGGATGAACAAGCACATACTACAACACAGTTGTATACTGCTTAAAAAGCATGAATCGCTCTCGAAAAAGAATTTATTAACTTTATCCCAATAGGTGAGATCGTAGGTGCAATTTTCCGTGTCACTTTCAAACATGTTAATCATTTCCAGCCTTTCATTTTAAATAAAAGAATTTCTGAAACAGTACTTTTTCCACAACTGGAACTTGGAAGTTCTCATTTTACTACCTATCACACATAATTTTTCTAATGTAATTAATATTGGAAAGAAAATACTAACAGTTTCAACAACATTTTTTCTTGAATAATCCACTAGAAAGCAACAAAAATGTCCTTAAAATCGACCACAATAGAATAAAACCAGAAGATAAAAAGCAGCCTACAAATATCTGCTGCTAACCTGCATATTGCTCCCACATTGTAGCAACAAATAACAACAAATGGGATATTATAAGTAACAAGGACATAACACTAAGGAAAGTCCCAAGTTTCAACCATTTTCCTTCTAATGTCCTAACATATCCATTTTTACATGCATTGCAGTTGTAGCATAGCATGGTCTCATCATTTTGCCATAAATCACAGTCTCTGTCGTATGGGATTGTGCCATCTATATCTTTGTTTCCTCTTCTCCAATAACTCGCATTCACAAACTCCATCTCGCATATCGATGGCGGCGTGCAGCATCCCGACTTTGTAAAGATACAAAAGAAAAGCAAAAGGATTCAAATCAAATAAGATAAATATAAATGCACGTCATATCAAAATCGATAAGATAAGAAATAAGATATTTGCCAACAAAATCGATGCGTGAATGAATAGTACCTCGATGGGGGACAATTTATTAGTCGAGATACCATTGGAGTCGAGCATATACGATCTGGATATCAAATCCTTACATGTTCTTGTCTCATAAATGCAAGACTTGATATCATTCCAATTATTGCTATTATGCACCTTCAGTTCAAGCCAGCTAGGTGAAGCAACGATCCTCCGGGTCTCCATCTTAAAATCTCCGAGAATCCCGAGCCCTATGATGAGCGTTAAAATCATCATGACGACGATCATGACCAGCCCAGGTACAGGAAACTTAGCCCTGGTGTAAATCACAGCATTGCTAAGGAAGAAAACAACCAACATTCCAATGCCAATCCCAATTTGCAATCTGGGCAAGTTTTTCAACAGCCCTTCGCAATCACATTGCTGAATGTAAAGCAACCATATACCTAAAAACAGAATTGGGATAGAAAAAAGAAAAGTAAGTAGGGCTAATGGAAGCACAAATTTCTTGGAATTAAGTGATTTTACTCCTCGCATAATCTCTTTTTTTGGTTCGGCTTTATCAGGAATTTCTTCTTTGGTTTCAGGTTTTTCTTCAAAAACTGTCAGTGCTACTGACTCTGGAG
>CAIGRB010131600.1:12936-29925 GCA_903798255.1 Fraxinus quadrangulata
ACTCATAACAATTTGTAATTCTGCTCTGAAATGAACTAATTGAAATTTATTGAAATGAGAGAGAATATTTCTTGCTCTCTTGACTTAAATTTGTTTTCCTTGATAATAATAATGCAGGGAGTTTCTGCTGTAAAAGCTTTCTATGAGCTACTTGGTCAATCTCGTTTAAGTATCGTTCACCCCAATGAAAACAACCATGTTGCTCCGGTCGAGCTATGTCCCATCCTGAAGACACTGTATAAAATACTAATAGCGAGGTAATTAAATTGTGATGTTCATCAATCAAAAGTTTGTCTAGTAAATATCTCGATATATCTGACTTTTGTTAATCTACAGAGAAGTGTCATCAGAGGCAATCCTGGAAACTTTAAGAGATGAAACCATGAATGATCCTCGAGAACGCATTGAGATTGCACAGAGCCAGCATATCTATAGACCCTCTCTGCTCAGAAAATAGTGTGATTACATTGCATTCTGGGATGCCTAGTCTACTATATGGATCATGATTGGCAGTTTTAGGGAGTGAAAATGTTGAGACAGTTTGTTGGGACACACTAGGTTTTCTAGTGTTGTTCAAATTTTATTCTCAATAAATTTATAGTTGATTATGATATATATATTGGAATAGCTATAACTTGGCAATGCACGAACAATTATTTTGACATTGACTAGTGTGTTAAATGGACTGAATCGAGCTGTTTGGCTCGTTTACCATTGGTGGGGAAAGTCGAGCTGGTTCTCACGAGCCACCTTGGATGAGTTGCTCATGTTTTGCATCTAGAATCTACCCGCAGCTCATCTTGACCTCAAGCCATATCAGCTCGACTCTCAAGTGGGGCGACACGCCCACTTTCCACTCCTAACCTAGTCTTTAACTATTTCAAAAGAGGAAAAATGCCTAAATGGCTACCAATTTAGTTCCTATTTGGTCCAATTACAGAAAAAAAAAAAAAAATTGATAAATTTAAATCAAAATCAATATTTAATTTTAATTGGATCGATAACTTTTTAATTATACATTTCGTCAATTTTTGTTTTGCTAAACCAAACATGTACTAATTTTGCAAATATTATCACTTGTTCATATTTTCAAACCTCAAAATATACAAAATGGATATCCAATCAGATTGAGTAATTTGTTTAAGCAACCGATTTCATTGATGAAATTATTTTTGTTAAGGAAAAAAAAAAAGTATATAAGCATAAGGCTGAGGCAAACAGAGAAATTCCGAGGAAGAAAAGAATCATTGACGATGGCACTCGTTGATTATGCATCTTCTTCAGATGATGACAAGCCTCAAATCGAAGCAGATCAAGGACAAGAACAAGCAAAATTCCCAGAAGAGAAACGATTCCGGTGTCAGGACGATCATTCAACCCACTTCCGCAAGTAATTCCTAGATAATTTTACTTTCCCTAATTTGTCCTCTAGTTATACAACCTGAATTTGTACGCTTCCTGTATATAAAACTAAGAAATATGATTTGGAATTTTAAAAAAAAAAAACATATCTAATTAAATTATCCGCGGTGGTAATGACCTATGAAGAATGGGTTTATTTGTAGGATCTTCTACCTTTCGATTATACAGTATTGTCTAGGCTTCCGATATTTAGGTTTTGGTTATGGTGTTGAATTTTATTTTTTATTTTTTAAAAAAAAGGACTATATTTTGGACCTGAGGAAAAGATTTTAGATATTGACGTATGGAATCCATGAACATCTAGAAATAGATATTATGTTCTGTTTGAACATTGGACATACTGGTGAAAATGGAAAAGGAGAAAGAATAGCAGAACGAAATGCAAAACAAACTGACTTGCTTAGTATTTTTGTGATACTAATTAAAATTAAGAGTTGTCTATGTTGCTACCATAGTTCTAAACTAAGGCCGAGAATGGATTTCTAAAATCTCCTCAAGATAGAAATGGGCTTTAGCAGGTGAGGATTTTACTTTTTTGGCTCTATCTATTCAATATCAGTGCAGAGACATTATTCAGGCTTGAATGCACTCTGCTCAAGCTAGACCCATTGTAATAGTAAGCATCAAACTAGAGTTAAGTAACTTATTTTGAGTTGCGCTTAAAATTGGCTTGGCAAAAGCTCACCCAAAAAATATTAGCTTGGTTTGAGTGTGTCCATTCATGACATCGAGCTAAGATTTAATGGTCTAAAGTTTGGCTTGGGTACATCTTTACGTGTCCCTCCCTCTCATCACTTATTGTTTTTTTCCTCATTTTGATATAACAACGAACAACATATTACCGTTCAGATTGGTCCGTGCCATGGGGCTGCCTAACTTCAAGACTGCCTAACTTCATGTCTTTTCTTTCTTCTTTAAACTGATAATACACTTTCTATGTATTATTTTTTGATTAATAAAATTTTCTGATTACCTATTAAAAAAAAAAAAAAGATTGGTCAGTGCCAAAAGCTGTAGCATTTCAGAAAAGGCTCATGAAAAATTATAAATTGAACTCTCCTCATTCTATCAATGATTTCTTCTTCGTCTTACTCTCTAAAATTCTGTCCAAATAATATTTTGTTATTCTCAATAAATATGAGGTCAGCTACACGAGTCTTATGAGTGAGATCCTTTTTAGGTCTAAGCAAGACATTTCCCTTAATTTATCCTGAACGAGTGCCACCTCTACTTGTATTTGTGGGATAAAGAAAGGTAAATCATTTTTTATGTGTTCATTGTTTCCTTTTCTTTTCCTATGAGTTTTCTAGAAATCAAAAACAGATATTTAGCCCCTGTTTGACATCCATTACAATGAGTTTTTTTTTGGGAAAAATGATTTTTGGAATTGTAATTTTTGGAGAATATTTCATTATAAAGTAAGAAAAAATTCTGGGTTTACATGCAAAATATTTTATTGCGGGAATAAAAATAAGTTTGAGAAGAAAAGAGTTTTGATTTAGTGATGTCAAACAGGGGCTTAGTCTGTTATTTTTGATCAGTAGATATGAAGGGTAAATATTGTCATGTACTTTATATGTGATTTTTCATTTCTCCAATGGGTTAATTGTCAAGTGATCTGGAGTATAATAATGTGGTCTGGTTGAGTACTTGACATTTATCCGAACTCAGAAGGATGAATTCTTAACAATTCGGACAAAGAAAAAAGGAGAAATTGAGCTCTACTTTACTGCATCAGTGAAAGCACAGAAAACATGTAATTGAATGACCACAATCTGTGTTCACAGATATGTTTGAATTTCTGGAATTTAACTCAAAAGTTATTTTCACTGGGGACCATTAAATGCTATATTTTTTTCTCCCTTGTGCTAAATATGCTTTAAAAAGGATCTGATTTACCTTTATACCAACTCATTTAAGTTCCGTTTTGGTTCTATAATTACCCATTGACCGCTATGATTGCATTAAGGTGAGCTAGGGAAGGGATGTATATCCAACATTTTGCATGGAGTTACTACAAAAATATATCTAAAGAGGTCATTTTGTGGCAGCTACTTTAAATTGAGTTAACTGTTTATTTTGAGCACTTCATATTACGTTGCACGTGGTCTTTGTTTTTCCATTGTGCTGTAAAAATTAAGATATAACGTGGATAGGCATTGATATTCAGCAATGTCCATGTCCAGGACTTGAAAATTCAATGTTTGATGCTCTGCATCTTTCGCTCAGTGGTCATGATATCTATATAAAGCACACATGTAGCCTATTTTTAGGAGTCTGTATTTTTATTTAACTTTTGTTCTGGGTAAATCTAAAATATGAAGCTACATTCTAGTAATCTGCACGTGCTTTAAGCACTAGCTCATCAGCTTAGTTGTTATTTATCTCAACAGATTTTAAGGTTCGTAAAGGGATCCTATTTTGGATATTTTTTCCCTTCTGTTTTTCTTTTTGTTGAGGTGAGTGGGTATAAGGGATGCATTATGGCAGTTTTGTTAACACAATTGTCGGAATTTGAGTAAAATATGAATAAGATCAATAATTTGAATAAAGATAATCCAGTGCTGGAGAGTATTGGGGATTTTAACCAAGGTTGTGACTTTTTGTGGGATTGGTATTTAATCTTTTGGATATGATTGGATGGATCAGGATTTTGACAAATGTCAATTTTCCTTTTCATTTTCACTCTTCTGATTCTTTAGCTACTGAAGGAGTAAGCCCCTTACGTATTTTGTAGTTTTGTAGATTGTAGATCTGGATCTTTTTCAGTTGTTTTTATGACATACTCCTGCTTTATATTACTTTTCTGGGCATGTAGGAGTTCAGGGTTGTCATTGACTAAACAAACAGAGAAAATTTCTAATCAGCCTGAGTCATCTGGACTGAAACTTCCTGATGCCTCACTCCTTTTGGATTCACCTGCTTTGCCATCTCATCTTGTGACTGCTTCAGACCACTCATCTCGAGTTGTAGCTGCAATGGCTGAAAGCACATCTCGGAAGAGAGCCTTAAACTGTTCTCCTGCCAGTAATTTACGTAGTAAAGTCCCAAAGGGAACTTTGCCTCATTCCATGAATGTTCCAGATACAGTAGGTGGCCATTTACTTCCACCTCAACTTACTGGAAGGTGTGTACTAAATGTTGATTATTGCTAATGGTGTTTTATTTACATTTAGCTTATGCCAAATCATAACCAGAGTCATCGTTCGTTTCTTGATACAACTCAAAGTGTAACTTATCTTCATAAATTTTACATGCTGTTTCAAAATGGTTTGAGCATGTGATTGTGTGTGACACATGTTGCATCGCTTATTCTTCTGGCAAAATGAAGATCAAATTTATCAGTTGACACCTGCCAGAAAGGAGTTTGTTACACCACTTCAGATACTTGGCTACTTAGGGTGTGTTTGATGGATATTATTGAGGAAATAATGTATTTTAAATAGTGATATGATGGGAAATATGTGGAAAGTAAGGAAAGTTATTGATGTGATGGAAAATATTATTTTATTGAAGAATGTGTGGTTGACAATGTATTTTGAAAGAGTGTGGGTCAAACAGGAGCTTAATCTATATATTAATCCAGTCAGTGTCTGAAAGCTTAGTTATGTTTTTTTTGTAATGGGACTAAGATTTCTTATTTTAAGTATGAATATCTTTATCATTCGTAAGCTGTTAGCACTAAAGAAAATAATTGTCTCCGTATATTAAGATCTTTGTCAGTTTCATGTTTCTTTATGTTCTTGCCATCATATAATTGCTAAAAAGGGCTGAAAGACCTCTGACCCTCTAACTACTCAAATACTGAGATAAGATGAATTAGTCGATGCAAGTTATCACTTTTCAATAATTTTTTGATTTTTGATTTTGAAGTATTATGTTTTCTCGGTTTGTTTGAGCCCATAAATCTCTAGCCTTAAGCATGAATTTAATGTGGTGGGCATGTCAATTTGTTTCCCTCAAGTTAAATTTACCCATGATCAAATGGATTTTTGCAGGAAAAACGTCGTTACAGAGGATATGAGCAAGCTCTTTGTAAGAAGGCATGCCAATACTTGATCCCAATAAATGTACAAGGTGGTGGTATATTGTAATGTTACTATTGTCAAATCAGTTTAGAAACACTTTGAATTTAAGGATCGTTCCTGTAAGACCTTATGAATATATCGTCCTAAAATGTAACCAATTTGTTACTTGTAGTTTTTGTCTGTTAAATAGAATGCTAAAATTTGGTGTGACTGATAGTTGATACATCTGCACTTGCTGATCAAATTTTATCAAATTTTAGCGTACTTTTTAATGCATTTTTTGTGTACTGTACTGTACAGTTCCTTTCTATTGAAGTCGAATAAGCATCTATTGAGGTGATTATTTCTAACGGTAAAAATAATCAAACATTGTCTTAATTTCTTTTGTTTCAATTTTTCCCAAAGTCGTTTGTTTCTTTTTCCATTGAAGAGTAACTGTGGAGGATATGCTGCAGAAACCTGAGCCTGGTAAGTAGATGCCTTGTAATTTAATACTCATGTTTGGTGAACTTACGACTGATCGAGGTTGGTCTCAGCTTGATTTGTAACCTATGGACTTGAATAAAAGTTCTCTTTCGATTGAGTTTGTGTGAGATGCACAGAACAAATTTGAGCATATTACAAGGAGAACAGGAGTTACAGGTGAAGCTTAATATTAATCATGAAATTTACAACCAGAAAGTGAAACGTAGTGATCTAGAATACAAGCATAGAAAGAATTGCAGTGCCTTGTGAATGTCATACCTCAAAGCTGTTATTGTCATTACATCCACTCGTATCATTTGATGGCTCAAACGGGAGTTAAGAATAATGTTATCTAGTATAAGTGGTGTCAAAACGTAGTCGGGTGGAAGAATATGATGCATCCAATTAGTTGAGTTCCATGTTCTCACATTTGCTTAGACAAGTTAGAGTTGAAAGTACAATGCACATTATTCTACAATACTTTATAAGTGATGTGAAAATAATATTTGATACAAATTTGTTAGGAGGATTTGATAAGTCTCAAACGAACTAAAGAAAATAAAATTTATTATAGAAATTTAGGAAAAGAAATTTGCATTCTCAAAATTCAACTTATATGATTCAAATTTTTTGTAATGATGAATACTACAAATGAACAATTTTTTTATACTACATTTTGTAAATAAAATTTAATTGTTAATACATGAATTTAAACACCCATTAAAATTCTTAAAAACATTAATAAAAATAAATTCATTTATATTAACTCTAAATTTATGTAAAACAAGATTTATTGAGTCTAGATTAATGTGAATGTTAATTAAATGAGAATTAATAACACGAAATTCATACATGACAAAAAAAAATTATTATTTATTACATATTGAAAAATGAAAAGTAAGGTATTATTGAAATAAATAAATTGTATTAAGGTTAAAATCGTCTAAAAAATGATTCTCACTTAATGTGATATTTAATATATTATAGATTTAATTGGACATATTATATTGTTTCATCTAAAGTGACTGGTGCTGAATAGCCTTGTTTCATCAGCATGAAAGAGTCCATACTGCAGCTTGCATAATTTGAACTTGTTTCATGCCAATTCTGGTCCTGTAGGAAGTGGTTCATAGCCATCGTGGTGCTTGACGTTTTCAGCGTTATTGGAAGTCATAATAGGAATGCATTTCAGGACAACAGCGACGAGCAAACTTGCAGCTCCAATCAATATGCTAACACCCCACAACTCAAGACTCAATGGCACTGTATCTGCAACAGTGCCTAAAAATTCTACGATAACTATTTGGAGAGCAACAGTGGAGACCATGATGACCATGAAAATCCAGCTGCTGAACATGCCCCGGAAAACATTTATCTTCTCCATGTCACGGCTGTTTATTTCGTTAAAAACCTGGTATTTGTCGAAGGAAGGTTCATCAGAGTTTCCGGGCATACGTTAGGCCAGAATGCAGATGTAAATAAGGTACTTATACATGTCCTTTTAATAGACACCAAATATTAAATCAAAGAAGACGAGAAATGTTTTTAGCTTGATTGAATTTTCTAGCACATTCGAAGACGCTTTTTGCAGTTTGTGATTTGAAGTCGAATGAAAAACAAAAAAACAAGAAGGCATTTAATCTTGAGGGAAAAAAAGGATCTGGTTCTTGAAATACCTGGCAAAACACAAAGGTATTGAATATCAAGGTATTGAGAGTAGAAGTAGAATCTACACCATTGAGCTTCAAGAGCCGCTTTCCTTCAAAAGAGAGTATCCCAAGAGCGGCCAATTGGTACAAACTCTGGCCAATAATATTTCTCCACATAACCCTTGTAATGAAATGAGCATTCCTCCCAACAGGTGGTCTCTTCATCAATCCATCATATGGAGGTTCTGTAGCAAGAGCTAATGCACCAAGAGTGTCCATTATCATGTTCACCCATAGTAACTGCACAGCTGTGAGGGGCGCAGAACCTGAAGTTGTGCAGTAAAATTTTTTCAGTCATCAATAATGCGTAGAATTATAAATAAACCGGTTTATTTGTGCGTAAAGGCTAGCTACCTGAGATGCATGCAGAAACAAAATTTGTTATGAGAGCAACGACATTTACTGTCAGCTGGAACTGTACAAACTTTTGAATGTTGATATAAACTGATCGACCCCATTTGGCAACATTCACTATGGTCTTAAAATTATCATCCATTATCACCACATCTGCACTTTCTTTAGCAACCTGTGTGCATTAAAGAACTCTCCACCATTAAGGCGATGGGAGAACAAATAAATAAAGCATCTTATTCTACTGAATACTCCATACACAGGAGACTCGCAGAGTGTTAGAAACTAGAATGAAACATATATGAAGAGACATTCTTGTTTGAACAAGCAGATTTAAATTTTCTATGTACTCGAGAAGAAACATAGAAATGGATATATTTAAAGATTTTACACTAATTCCATGCATGAATTTGAAAAGGCTTCTTGTCTACTTGTTAATGATGGTTGAAGATTCATGAATTAATTTTCCATGATATTAGACGAACCTCGGTTCCTGCTATACCCATAGCAAGTCCAATATCTGCCTCATGAAGAGCAGGAGCGTCATTAGTTCCATCACCGGTCACAGCCACCACTTCTTTCAATTCTTTCCTCAACGTAGTTACTAATTTGTGTTTATCCAAAGGCAAAGATCTCGCCATAACCTAAAAAATAAATAATTCGAGAAACTAAAAGCTATTTTACCCAATTCAATATCTAAATCATTTTCAGGCCAGTATCATACCTGCAGTTTAGGTATTATCTCCTTCATTTCCTGGGTACTTTTATCGCGAAAATCTTTCCCTTCTATGGCTATACCACCGTCAGTCAAGATGCCACATTCTTTAGCTATAGCCTTGGCTGTATTTATGTTATCTCCGGTTACCATTCGCACTGTAATTCCAGCAGCTAAACAAGTCTGGACAGCTTCTTTTACGCCTGGTCGAACTGGATCCTTAATTCCAACTACTGCTACAAGCGTATAGTTGTTATCAGGAATAGAATCATCAGACGTGTTTTCCATATCCTTAAAAGCCAAACAAAGTGTTCTCAGAGCTTTGCACGCAAAACCATCAATGACATTCGCAATGTTCTTTCTTTGCTCGTCAGATAAAGACACTGATTCGCCATCCTTCCCAACAATTTTGTCACACATGCCAAGAATAATTTCTGATGCACCTTTAACAAAGGCTCGAAGCTCACCACCTGGAAGAGCCACCAGCACAGACATCTTTTTCTTTACTGAATTAAAAGGTTCTACTTTTATTGTTTTGCACTCCTTTTTTTGAGCATCGAAGTCCTTCTGAAATAGCAAGCCGAACTCCAGCATAGCTGTCTCAGTTGGAGAACCTAATATTTCCGTCTTACCGTCTTGACCTTTCACCACTTCGGAGCTCGTGTTTAGAAATATGCCATGGACAAGAGCTCTTGTCACTTTTTCTGGTATAGAAGACTTCAATGCATTTCCCAGCCTGTTACTTTCTACGGTTTTAGTTTCTCCACATATCCAAATTTCTGTCACCTCCATGTGATTTGTAGTCAATGTGCCTGTTTTATCCGTGCAAATGCAACTAACCGAACCCATAGTCTCACAAGCAGAGAGATGCCTCACCAACGCCCTATCGTTCATTAATTTCTTCATTGCAAAGGCAAGACTTAGTGTTACTGCCAATGGCAGCCCTTCCGGTACAGCAACTACAAGTATAGTTACTGCAATTGCAAAGAAATTCAGAAGATTAAGAGCATCATCCATAGTCCATTTTGTGATCCCACCATGCTTTGTTGCTAAAAATCGTGCAGTGAGCACCAAAAATGTCAGCACAGCAAAAGCCAAACCAATTTTCCCAATAATCGTTGCCACTCCATTTAGCTTCACCTGCAATGGCGTCTCGTCATTTCCTCCTTCACTTAGAGTGACCATCAATTGCCCCCATTCTGTCCTCATACCAACTGAAGTCACAAGCATTTTTCCTGATCCGTCTTGCACTTTTGTACCAGACAGAAGAAAAGGTCTCCCTTTCTCAATATTTACTGCCTCGCTCTCACCTGACAAGCTTGACTCATCAATTGACAAGCTGTAACCTGATATAAAAAGCCCATCTGCTGGAACTTGATCTCCTATGGACAGATGAACAATGTCACCTACCACCAAATCATAAATAGAAACTTTCTGTCTGTTCCTATTTCTCGTGACATGAACAAGTATATTTCGTTTTTCTTTATCAAGGTCCCTGAATTGCAAGGATTGCTTGTAGTCACTAATGGCAGTGACTAACACCACTAAGAAAATGCACAGAATTATTCCAAGCCCATCATACATGCCTTTTGGCCACCCTTCCGTGGCAATGCCAACGCCTATAGAGATTACGGCACACACCATTAAGATGATCAGAGTAAGATCTTGTAGGGTATCCCACACAAACATAAAGAAGGGCCTTGAAGGTTTCTCAACAAATTGATTCAAGCCATAGATTCTTTGCCTGTTCGAAATTTCACTCGGGTATACTCCTTCTTCTAGTGAAACAGATAATTTTCTTGCCAATCCTTCCAATCCCAAATGAGATTCCAACCGCTTGAGATCATGTGAACGAACAATTGACGCAAGGTCATCTGGATCAATGCTGAAACCAGCTTGCGTAACCTCCTCGGGGATCTGGCGCTTATCTGCTGCTCGACTGGCGGCTTTAGTATAGTATGCAAGAAACACGTATGAGAAAGAAAAACAGGGAACATGAGTAGTAGAAGTATGTTTCGTGCTAAAATCATACCATCAATGAAATGCAGCGCTGCTTTTTGCACGTATAAAGCTATTCGTATCTTCTCCTGGAAAAAAGAATGTCAAATTACAATTAAGCTAAAGAAAATAAAATTCAAAAGTTCCATGGCACAAAACAGTATTCGAAAATATAAATCGATGCTACGACAAGATTCACCATGATCTTAAAGGCTGCAATACTAAGAAAATATATATACCATACTACATTCTAAAAATTTATTTAAGTTGCTGATCATTTAAACTTACTTCAAAGAGTCGAAATGTAAAACGAAAGGTACTCATACCATATTTGAAATCCAGTTAATTTCTTGGGCCTTAATGATTTATTTTATTTCTTAGAAAATAATAACAAAAATAAGAAATAGTTGGGAAATACCTTTTTTGCACGGTTTGGCTCGACTTGTCCCAAGGAAAAAAATGCCTACATCGAGCCATAGCATATCGAGCCAGGCCGGATGACCTATATAGATTAAGTTAAAGATGCATGCTAACGTTAATGCTCAAGTTTCTCATAAACATGTTCTCTAAACCCTAAACACTAAACTTTTAACGCTTCTACGGGTAACTCTTTGTAGTTTGACGATCTATTTGTATTCCATTACTCCTTGTTTAAATGATTATTTTTTCTCTCACATATTAAAATAATTTTGAATAATGTTATGTGAGTGCTAAGAACTAGTTTAAAAAGCACATAAGCGTCATTAAATTTAATGTCACGAGTGCTATACAAAATGACTCATAAATTTAGGTTGTAGACAAAATTTATTGGAGATGAATAAACTTAACCGTTTACTTTATTAGACATCAATATTACGTGGACCGACCAAAAGACTTTATATTAATATGCCACATACTATAATCCATATAATCATTTGGTGATGCTCCCGTATTCTCATATGTTATTTGTTAATAATAACGTACATTTAAAAGCATAGAAAAACAGTATTTATTTTAGGCTCAAAGAGCATGCAGGCCATGGTGGGCCCTCATTTCTTTTATAGATGGTCGACCGGGCTGGCTAGCCGGCCGAAAGATTTGGGCAATGCCAGACCAACTCATTTTACACCGATGAAATTTGAATGGAGTTAACTTTAAAGATGATAATGTTATGTGAGTGTTAAATAAAATTAAAAATCACATCAACATGTTTAAGAACACGTTCGGGAGTGTTTGACCAACTTAAAAGAAGAAGAAAAAAGGTGAAGATTCTACGTGAGACTAAAACTTATATTTTTCCTATCTCGTAAAAAATCATTTTCGTTACGCTTAACCAACTTATATTCCCTTTCCACTCCATGAAATGAGATATTCCATCCAATTCCCAAGAGATGCTTCCCAGAAACAAGTTTTTATTCTAACCATTGTTACCCGCATGGCGATTCTTAACACTCGGGTTCAATTATGTCTAATATCGTGTACGAAACATGCATATATGCTATTGCTTCATCATAAACTTTTCCTAATTACCCGAAAACTTTGTATTCAATATTATAGCGTACGACTAAACTTTGTTACATCATATGACAATGTCGTACCACGGAAAAATGCATAAACTGTGGCCTAACCTGCATCGTGACAACACAGAACCAAAAACGACCGCCGGATAGACACCTAATAGGTGGCATCATTCGTAGATTTTGACTTATTGGCTGCTTGATCTGATAATGAAGTCATTGCTTTGCTCAAGTTGTAGCTTAAAAGTTTAAAACGAACTTAAATTTGAAATGGGTTTTTTCTTTTCTGGGATTTGAAGGGTCTTATTCATGCAAATGACATTTCGTTGCTCTATAATTTGTAGAGGAAATTTGTACGTGTGAAGGGCAGAAATGTTTGAAGAGACTAAGCCATCGGGAAATATCCAAGAAATTTCCGGGTTTTGGAAATATTACACGGTTTTCAATGCTGATAACAATCAACGCGGAAAGAAGCTTTCCAATTAGATCTGACCAGGGAAAAAGATCGTAATTGACTCTAAATTTACTAGTAGATAGCGAGCCTTAATTTGTCGGTTGTATAAGAAGAATATGAATAGGAATTCAGTAATATTGAATAACAAATAATGCAATAGAAATAAGTGTACGAAACCTGGATTTTTTGGCGTTTGCGTTCGACTTTGGCACGTTTAGCGAGATCGGCAACCATTCGGAACCTCCGGCGTGGGTTTTTGACCAACCAAACAGCAGATCTCCATCTCTTTAATGCTTCTTCAGACGGTCTCTTATGGTCTACGTCAAAGTTCTCCCTCAAGTACTTCTCCATGTATGTACTTTAAAGAATTATCGAAGTAAAATTCAAGAAAAAAAGCAATTGCATGGATATTTCTGCAAGTAATGAGGATATATTTCATGAATTTGAGTACAAGGAAAGTTTCAAAATCTCCATCGAAATAGGTGGGAAGGAAGAGAAAGATTTGCTAATTTGTTATCATTTTCAGACTGAGAGAAAATGTAAACGAAAGCTTTGGAGTAATAGTAGTACATAAACCAGAACATGCAATTAAAATTGTTTCTAATGAAATTAACAATAATACAAATACGAGAACGTGCAAGGTTTTCATATAACTATTGGACATGAAATATTTAGTAAAAAATCAAAATTACACAGGCTCGTACGTCTAAGTGCAAACGATAGATTGTTCATAATTAGGGGTGGCAGTTGTTCGAAAATATTGAGAATATCACAAAAAAAAATAAAAAATGAAGAAGATGAATAAGAAAATATAAACAAGACTTGATCACGATGTTTGTATCATTATCCTCAAACGATATTTGCCTCTTCCACCAATGCTTTTGAAGATTAGTTTGTAGGATTTCAAGCCTAGAAATGAAAAATACAAAAAACTTAAATGATTCTTAAAAAAATTGAACAAGTGAAATAGTATTAATTTGATTATGCGAAGAACAATAATTTGACCAGAATTTTGGGATGAAAAATGGATGATTTCAAGAATTAAAATTCATTTTTTGGAAAGATAATTAACTTATATTTATAGTACACAATCATCCCTACACGAAATGGTTCCAAACTATGGTGAAAAGGTGTATCATTTCACAAGAAAATGACCAGAAATTTGAATCCAACGGTCAAAATTTTCTACTATGCGACCGCATATGCTATAACCATGCGGTCGCATAGTTATAACCATGTTCGCCCTTTTATATCCCTGAATAGATCTATGCGACTGCATGCTTTGAAGGTCTATGAGGTCACATAGACCATTTTGAAGGGACCAATCGTGGTTTTCTTTCATCTTTTCAAATCTTCCATCCGTAATCTCCATTTATTTTTCTTTTCTTTTGATTTTAAACAACAATTACAAGATTCCAATAATCCCCCACTTGTTCAAAATCAAATCTAATTACATAATCAAATATCAACACTTATGTATAAGCATTAGATATCTTTCAATTTGAATAATCATAGTGTAAATCTCATAAAGTATTATCGAAATTTCAAGTAGCTAAAATGTTTTGAACCGGTTATTCCTTATAACAATATCAATGAAATTACATACACAAGTGTTAAGTTTTCACAAGTTCCTCTAACTCGCTTAGTGCTATTATGGCCTTATACTTATCATATTTCTTTGAACTTTTAAAGAGAGAAAACTCCAACTCTCTAATGAGGCAGCACCACCTCGAAGTTCACGTATGTGAAGTTTTTCCAGTAACTTTTTTACTTTTAGAGATACTTATACTCCGTGCTGAACTTCATTAAAAAATTTAATTATAACTCATCCCTCCAACAGTAACAACCAATACTATTTATCAACAATAGGATTTAATAATTTTAATAGTGTTGAGATCCATCACTTATCGAATGATTTGTAATTACCCACTGAACCTAAATATACTTGTTTAGTATATTTCGATAGGGTTGCTATCATTGGTGAATTTATTTAAGGAGTTTCAACTCCATCCTACTTGATGTCAATCTCACTAACTCTCTTGTGAGAGGTTTAGTAAACAGATCTGCTAAGTTCTCACTAGACTTGACAAATATAAGAGAAACTATTCCATGCATGATTAATTTCCTTACATACTCGTGTCTTAGACTCATGTGTCTAGACTTTTCATTATATACTTCGCTATAGGCTCGGGCAAGAGTAGCTTGATTATCACACAAGATAGGCATTGAAGAAATATCCTTTGTATCGAAAAGCATTTCATGTAACAAATCTCTTAGTCACTCAGCTTCTTTTTAGTTAGACCGTTTTGTTCAGATGTTGAGGTACAGAATATTGATGTATTATGCTATTTTGTTCACAAAATAAGTTGAATTCATTTGAAAAATATTCTCCACCTCTATCACTTCTTAAGGTTTTAATTTTTATTCATAATTGATTTTCAACCTCAATTTTATAAGTCTTAAAGACACTAAAATTTTCATCATTATGTTTTAATAAATACACATATGTATATCTAGAGCAAACATCAATAAATGTAATAAAATATTTATTATCGTCTCTAGTAAGCATGTCATTCAACTCATATATATCACAATAAATAATTTCAAGTAAGCATGTTGACCTTACTACACTATGAAATGACATTTTAATCATTTTAGATTTAATACAAGTTTCACATTTTCCTAAGTTATTAATATCACATTATATCATACCACATTTATTCATTCTTTTCATGGTACTAACTTCTATATGTGCTAATCTACCATGCCATAAATTAAAAGAATCAACAACATAAGCAAATGATATGTTTTTATTAAAATTATCCTCAATAGTACATAATTTGACAATTCCATCAGTAGAATAGTCTTTTCTAACAAAATACCCGTAATGGGTTAGTACAAATTTCTCGGATTCAAAAACAATTTTTATTCCAGGTTTTCCCAACAAAACTCCACTTAAGTTCCTATTCATTTCAAGTACATGAAGGACATTGGTCAAAGTTATCTTCTTTCTCGAAGTGAAAATGATTTCCACGTTACCTTTGCTAATCACTTTTGATTTTCCTTCATTTCCCATTTGAATTTCTTGACCATTTTGAATGTCATGATAAGTTTTAAAGAATGTATCAATGGATGATTGCACATGTGTCATACCATCATCCCAAAACTTTTCCTTGGACTCTATAGATTTCACTCACCGTAGTGATAATTTCATTAATGGAATTCACTTGTCATTCCCTCTTTGGTTGTTTTCTATGCCTGCAATCTCTAGCATAACATCCCGACTTTCCACAAACGTAACAAGTGCGTTCCTTTCTTTTGCCCAAATGGTGTCGATGTAGAGGTCGTACAAGTGATCCAATAGCGCATTTAGAATGTGGCCACGACATATCAATTCATCATATTCCCGCTTCCTTCTTTCAGCATGAATTTCATCTGTGTCTTCTTCGTTTTCATCAGGAATAGGCTCCAACTTTGGATTAAGAAAAAAAATCTTTAATACCGTAAGGAGGAATTTCAGTTTGTCTTGCCACCTAGTGAAGTTTGCACCATCGAATCTATCCAACCGTACCAAGTCTTGATTCATCATCTTGATAGTAGCAAGTGTTGACTCCATTTCCATCATAGAAATTATGGTATATCATTTGAGAATGGAAAATATTATAATATCACAATGGAAACAAAAAGAAAAGAAGATGAATAATGAAATAGAAATAAGACTTGATCATGATATTTGTATTGTTGTCCTCAAACGATATTTGCCTACTCTACAAATGCTTTTGAATATAGTTATAAAACCCGATTCGGCCCGGCCGATCGGAAAAATCGGTGACTCGGACCCTGTTCGGGCCGGGTAGATTAATTTAACAGGAATGCACATGACTCGATCAAAAATCCGCTTTGATCGAGTTAACCCAGTCGATTTACCGATTTTCAAAATTTTTTTTAAATTTTTGGGGGTTCAAGGAATTGAACTATGGACCTCTAAGTAAAACAATTAGTTCATCACCATTATAGTTGTAACGTACTTTAGTTTTTTTATGTGCAATATGTTATATGTATCCAATAAATCATATATATTAAAAATTTTTATAAAAATTTTGGTTTAATATTTTACTTTATTTTATAGACCTATATAATTAGTGAATAATAATTTTGCCTAAAAAAAAATTCATACTTTAATTTTTTTTTTTATATAGATTTTTATGCAAGGACTCACCGGTCCGACCATTGACCTACCGGTTCAACCAGTAATCCGAGACCCAGTGCTTTATCGGGGTCATGTTTGAATCGGGTCTAATGACTATACTTTTGAAGATTAAATGGCAAACAGTTTGTAGGGTTTCAAACC
>CAIGRB010131602.1:3289-38404 GCA_903798255.1 Fraxinus quadrangulata
GGTTAGTTTCAAATCAGATGAAATTTTAAGTGAAGGAAGCTCAAGTGCTTTTGCCATTTTGTCACTTAATAGCTCAAACTTTTCCTTTTGGCTAGAAGCCCTGGCATTGTTGATGTCCCTATCCATGAAAGATACATAATCAAGCATGGACTACTTGAGAATGTTCAAATTTTCTTTTGAAAATGTAACAGATGAAGCAGAGGGACGACTAGCTGAAGAGGAATGAGAAGAAGCCCCGACCTTCATTAGTTCCCAAGAAGTAAACAAATCTTGAATGGAACGTAGAATGCCATCAGTGCCCTGTAAAAGAAATGCGAATGATTAGCATTTTCGTTACAGAGAATGGAATGAAGATAATGGTTAAAACAAAGGTCACCTCGTAATGTGTTCTGGAAGGCAGGGACATATCACTGGACGACCCAACAACTTTCCCTTTGTCTGAACGGGCCGACTCTTCCACAAAAAGCATATATACGGGAATCAACGCAGAAATCAAGTGAAGATAAGTCGAAGGTTAATAACATGGGCAAGGATAAAGTATGATATGTATTACCTTCTAGTTCAACACGATGGGGATTAACGCCCTGAGAAGACGAAAATTCTCTAGTTGGCTGCACGATCACAGACTCTTGGCCTACAGACTTCTCCTTAGGTGAAGTCCCATTATCAAATGATTTAGATGAAGAAGTTTTGATGGGAAGCGATGGAACAAGAGCCAATGAAGGTGGAGTCTTCAAAGGAGAAGTTGAAGATGAGCTTTTCTGAAAAAATCCAAGTAAAGCATTAATGCATGAAAAATTCACTAGCATGCAAAGGATTTTTCATGAGTGAATGAACTCCAATACCTTCTTTCTGACATGACGATGAGAGAGGCATCATCACCAACGGGAAAAATGACGAAGTGGAAGCTTGCCATTTACGGCTAGAAGTGCTAGCTGCTCCAGATGGAGATCTTAAAGGAGAAGTAAGACCCCGATAGCTGAGGAGATGGCAGGAATGGGAGCATCAGAGGAAGTCACTAGCCTTTCTAGCGAGTGAAAAGCGCGGTTAACATCAGTTGTAAACAGTTGGCGCTTCACAGATGGCCAGAGTTGTTCAAAAATAGGGTGAGTAATGAAAGTAGAATTGAAAGGGGCTAAAGATAAGCCATTGGTCAAAAGGGTGTTGCGAGCATCGATGGCTTGAGCCTATGTTTTGTTAATGGTGTGAAAACGCTCTATCAAACTTTTAGAAAAGTAGGGACGAACAGGCTATGTTTGGGCAAAACCAAGCTGGCGGGCAAAAAATTGGGGAACATAATCTCAACCCCCACCTAGGCATTTGTCCCAGTGAGGATATCATGAAACAACTCATTCACAATTAAAAATGGAGCCCAAATGGGCAAGAAGGTACACACGTCGTTCATGGAAGAATGAGGGAGCACATAAGTTGGAATCAAATAAGTAGGAAAAGGAAAAAAAAGGAAGGGATTGAATCTAAATTATAAAAGAATGTAAAAACGTTCCTATTATACATATTAATGGGATGTAGTTGGTTGATAAGCAGCCCATAATAACTGGCTGAAGCAAGAGGGACCGATGGAGTGCTAAATTGAGGAAAGTATGCTCTCAACCACAATTGAGCGAGCCAAAGAGGCCCACTGCCAGTAGGAGATGCACTGCTTCTTAATTGGAATTGGAGGGAAGTCATGCCTCTATAGAAGGCAGCCAAGAATAACGAGCAAATATTTAAAGATCTACAGTGAGCTAACTCATCCACTATAGGCAGTTAAGCCATGGAATGTTTAAGGCTAGGAACACAAATGACATATTTACAAAGCCAAACCTGAAGAAAGGTGACACGTTCGACATGGGTGGGTTCAACGCCAAATTTATTATAAAGTTCTTGCATGCTCGAGTAAGAATCGGTGAGTTTTTTGTCAAATTTTGGGACAGCGCTAGAAACCAAAATGTCCGGATAAATGGTGTCGCCCAAAGGTAGTAGGTTCATGAGGGCACCGATGTCCCTTAGAGTAATAGACATGGGATCCAGTGGAAAGATGAAGATATTATACTTAGATGACCAAAAACTCAATACAACAGGGAAAAGCATAGAGTCATAAATTGGGGGGCGAATAGTAATTTCTAGCAAATCGGAAATTTCTGCCCGTTCAAAAATCGGCTTAGTAGAGCCATGTCGTAACATACATGAATGCCAACAATGAAATGTAGTATTAGTTTTAGGCCAAGTACAAATACCTCTTTCACGGATTGGCTCTTGAGTGCATGGGAACAACTGACCCGCAGCTACTTGTCCCACTGAATCAACGTCCTTAAAAGATGGGCCTAAGAAGAACTCATGAAGATCAGGGTTGGCTGACGAGAGGTACATTAAATTGATATATGGCCTGAAGAGAAGCTCCTGAAAGTCTTCAAAGCTAAGGAAGTTGTCTGAAGAGCTTTGTAAAGTCGCCATTTGCTGCAAAGTTTCTCAAAGGATTTGGGAATGTTTGTGGAAAAGAAGTGAGAAGGTGAATTGTAAATTTAAAGGCGAGAAGAAACACAGTGAGACAGAACGTGGGTATAGTGGCCCGAAGAAGTGGCGTGTTTTCGGGTTTAATAGAGGTTGTGTGATAATGCACCATTTTAGGGATATGGAATGTCGTTGCCAAACGAGATAATGATTGGGATTCGCAGCTTTTCTTAGATCCTAAGTATCGCAAGAAAGCATAAAAAATGAATATGGCAAAAGATTATAATCGAATATTAATTTTGCCATATTGAGGGGTAATTGTTGACATACAAATAAGGCCCAATTAAATGGCCCATAGAGTAAACCCTAGTTAAAAAATTCAAAGGAATGGATCTAAACAAAACAATGTGGAAGCCAAGACAAAGTTATGCAATGGAAACTCATAATCACCCAAGCCTGATATACATCCAAATAGTGGAAGCCCGTTTGACCCTCAAGCTTGAAAGATGCTCAAGTAACGTAGAACCCCCATCGCTCAAGCCTATGAGACACTCAAGATCTGGGCGAGGGTAATGTATTAGTATTATTTAAAGCGACAGACAGTTTATTGAAATGATTCATCCTACGATCCAAGAATCCCGATCGCACGCAGTTAAATAATGGAAGAAGTGGCAGCGGTTGTAAGCCGTTCCTTGACAAGTCACCAATCATGAAGAAAGTGGGTAGTTATAGGGCGACAAGTAGTTTTCAAATGATTTTACAAGGAAAACTATCACAAAGAGTATAAAAGTGAAAGAAGACACAGAAGGAAGGGATCCAATCAATCAACTCTCGAACAGAGAAATATGTAATTTCAGTTTCTTTTCATGTGCTTGTACCCCTTGGAGGCGTTTTACTTCTTGCAACTTGTGATCTTCATAAATAAAGCATTCCTCATTGAGATTTTGGCTCAAAAGATTTGTTTCTTACATAATCGTCTGAACCTTCTTTTAATTGTTAGCGACCTTTACGCGAAACACTTGACCATGATATAATTTGATGAGAATAGCTAATTTTTATCACATAATTTTATCTATTTTGTTTGAACAAAATAATTGTTATATTTAAATTTTAGGCCTTGTTAATTCTCATTTTTTTCAAAATACATTTTTCTCTTCTTTTTAACTACATACTCTCCAAAAATTAATATTACACACAAATTAAATTTTTTTTCTTATTTTTAACTGCACATTCTCCATCAAATTACATTTTCAAAATATATTTTTTTGGCAAAAATCGGCGTCAAACGGATTCTTAATATTTTATTTTGGCCGACGAGACGGTCAACGATCGCCCGTGCTAATTTAAAATCCTGGATTCACCCCCTGGTTATCAAATAGGGGCTCAGGCAATTTCCTAAACTAAAAGTACGAAATGTAAAAGGATAAAAATAAACGTAGGTTGAAAATAGAGATATTATATTAAATTAGAGTAAGATTTTGGTTTTTAAGGGAAAGGGGATCAAGAGGACCAAGACGATGATAAGATGAACTAAGGAATAGTTTTAATTAAAAAAAAACCCAGAATTCGGCTGGACAATGAAAAATTATGTATTGTGGTTTTAATGGACACTTGAAAACATGGACACTTGGCAATAATATAAATTCACTATTACAAAGATAAAATGACCAGATTTGTTACAATTAAAGTTTCCATAATATATTGGAGATAGGGCGGTCACCTTCAGTTCTAGCCAGTAAAAAATTACCTTATTCTTCAATTAACTGGGTAAGGAACTTTATAAAATATTATGCCTAATCAGACGAGAATCCAAACATCGACCATGTGACAGCCAATTAGCATGTCTAATCCAGCCCACACTCTATTTTACTACCCTAGTGGTCTAACCAAGGTTATAAACTAAGATATTCTAAGTGATGCATCACCTCAACCTAAGTACCATGTAGAGGTCGACTCTTCATGACTTAAGCGAGCTATTATAACCTGTTGTAGAATAGACTCGAGTAGATTAGCCTCGTAATGTGAGAAGTCATATCTTGCTTCATATATTCCAAGACATCTTCTGTACAATCTTTATGTGATTGATTACTATGACATTTCTGTAGCAGACACTTGACATTCAATATGTAAGTCTACTTTTAAGAGATCAAACCTAAGCTTTAGAGTGACTACTTTTCTGATATTAAATGCCCCTAAACTTAATACTGATGGAGTGACACCTATGAGAAGATACATAGGCCATTAGGATAAAGTCACATATTTTTTCATTCAATGATAGCTATTTTATATCTTCTAATATAAAAGCTCACACTTAGTGCTATTTAAAGGAAATAAAATTTTACATACTATAGTAATATTCCTCTCTCATTATTCTCTCTATACATCCTCGATATCTATACACTAACGTGACTCACGTCTTTCGTCCATCCACTCCTAAATTTACATCCACAAGTTGACTTATTTGATCGTCAAGTGCTTGCGGCTAACCCTCCTAACTCTGGAGAAGGCCATGTACTTTTAACTATTTGTCTAAGTGTTTTTTTTAATAAAGGAGGGCGGTACCTCTGAGATTTTATTAATATGTCCTCACTTGTGGCGGATGAATACCGTGATTACATGAGAAAATAATGAAAGTAGTAAATGAGGAAGTACTAACAGTAAATGAGGAAGTACTACTTCCTTTACAATTATAATAAATGATAATGGACAAAAATAAAAATAAAGAAATAAAAAACCATATTCTAATACTGGACAGTCCATATCTGTTAATATGTACGAGTGCCTTAACATGTCATGGTAGGTCAGCTGCTCCATATATCTGATATCGCCGATGATCCTAACCTTCTGCAGCAACAACATTTGCATCTGTCGAATGATACGATGTCTATGATCTATCCAAGGATGCCCTGAATAGCCCATGGTCCCCATTCTCTAATGATGCAGTGAGTAGCTACTACAAAATCTGACTCAATCCAAATGTCTGAAAGACCAAGTCCTCTAGCTAGTAAAATCCTATCTACAGTAGCCCTGAGCTCTGCCTCTAATATCATGCATGATTCATAGGAAGATGAGAAAGCTTCCCGTTCACAAAACCATCCTTAACGCATCCATCAATATTGATTTTGATATATCCGACTGATGGAGTGTGCCACCAAACCAGAACGGTTTGAGATGAGGAATGGGGGTCCAAAGTAATACCAAAGATAGGTGTAAGTGTTAAATCCCCTCGCCAACTTACAGCTCTAAATAGTTTTCCCTTATGAAGAAAACAAATCATACGATAAACCGTCCAAATGATACGCCTGGCCTCCATGTGGACCCTCCTATACTTTGCATCATTCCTCTCGGTCCAATAAAATCGTAGATGAATAATAGTATGAATGTTTCCACGGCAAACATACTGTCTAGAATATCGCCATCTCTAGAACCTCTATCTGACTCCCTCTTTTGAACTCGTAGGAATCTGAAAAATATGCCCAAAATGCTGCCATACCTGATTAGAAATGCTACTGCCAATGAAGATGTGACTGATAGTCTCAGTCTCAAAACAACACTGGCAACGAGAAACGAACTAACATCTAATCCTCCTATGAATAACCACATCTACTGGAATGAGGTTTGCCATAGTCTCCATCAGAAGAATGAGACAGTAACTGGCAAAATGGAGCTCCAAACTAACCGATAAAAATCTTGACACTGATGTCCCCTATATTCGAGCTGCCATGTTGACTTAGTAGCGAAGCTACCATCCATTGTATCCCGCCAAACAGTACCATTTGGTAAATCTGCACATAAAGGTATAGTCCCTATCTGTATCGCCATAAGAGGTAGGATAACCTGTAATAAACGTCCTATACCCTATCTAGTGTCATAAAAAAAATTATGCACCCTTTCAAATGTGTGCTGTCCGTTCGGGAATAAGGATGCCAACATGGTCTCACCTATCCAAAAATCATACCAAAAGAATTTCTAAGCTGGCTAAAGTGCCATGTAATGTGTGGTTCTGTCCGAAACCCATCTAATTTCAACCTCTTCCAGGTAGGATAAGCTGATTTGGGAACTGCTGCAAGTGAAGGATGTGTCCCTAATAAAAAATGTGCCCAAAGTGATATCTGAGAATGGAACAATCACCAGAGCTTTATGGAGAAGGTATCCACCGCATCCTGAAATCGCCTGAAGCTTAGATCATCCTCACCAGTAGGAAGGCAAATCTCCTTCCAGCTTTGCCAATGTAAAAGTCGTGTATGCTCTTTGGAGTCCCATAGTAAATGTGCAAAGATGCTCTTAAGTTTCTTCGAATAGTCTTAGGGGGCTGCATAATTTGAAGAAGATATAATGAAATGGAAGATAACACCAACCTCAGTAAGGTAATACGGCCTGCCGATGACAAAAGTCGTGATGCCCAACCTGAAATCTTGTTCTTGACTTTCAGGATAAGATCGTCATAAATGAAGCTCATCTTGGTCTACTTAAATAAGGAGACCCCCAAATAAGTGAAAGGCTACAACTGGTGTCTAAATCCAATCAAAATCTCCAAACATCTGATTGACTAATAGATACACGTCTAGATAGTATAAGTTCTCTCTTGTATTTGTTTACAAACTGACTATAAACCCTTTTATAATGCTCCAAACAATCAAGAATCCACTTGACAGACTGTTTCTGTTTGTAGGCGAATATGATCATATCACCAGTAAATGAAATGTGTGAAACAAGGGTACTACCTCCATGCCGATATCACATACTGGGATACATCTGAAACCTCTGAGTGAGTAGGCGTGAAAATTAATCTGCAGTGATGATGAACAGTGATGGTAAAATGGGATCACCCTGTCTAAGCCCTCGTAGGAGAAAAAAAACTACATGCGTGGCCATTTAGTAGTATTGAAAAACGACACTCCGAAATGCACCGCCTAATCCTGTTGATCCAAGTCTGTTCAAATCCAAATACTTCCAATACAAAATAAATGGAGCCCCAATCCATGTAATCATATACTTTAGTTATGTCTAGCTTCAGCATAATATTACCCCCTCATGCTCTAGCATCCGAAGTATAGAGAAACTCCTAAGCTAATAAGATATTGTCCCTAATCAGATAGTTGGGATGAAACCATTCTATGGAGGAGAGATAATGCACGGTAATAGTGTACTCAATCGAGTGTTCAAAAGCTTAGTACGTAAACTGATGGGTCTGAAGTCAGCCCATTTACAAGCATCGTCCCTCTTATGGAGCAATACAATAGTAGTAGCAATAAAACCCTGTGGAAGATGGCTACCATTAAAGAAGTCCTAGACTGCTCTGTATACATCGCCTTAAGTAATGTCCTAGCAATGCTGGAAAAATAGGGATGAGAAACCATTTGGGGCTGGCTACAAAGTCAGTATCTATACTGAAAACCACTTTCGTACCTCATAAATCAAAGGGAGACAGTTTAGTGCCAAATTATCATCATCCGTCAAAAGCCTAAGGATGATATCAGAACGAATGGGGTCCAAAGGCTGTGTAGGAGCATATAGAAGATCCTGGTAGAATGAAATAGCCAAAGTTTGAATGTCAGTAGGAGTAGCTAAGACTTTCCCTGCTTGTGTCCTAATGGACCTGATATATGATTTGATACGACGTCCCTGAACCATCGCACGAAAATATTGAGTGTTATGATCTCCTTCACATACCCAATGTGAACTGGCCTTTTCTTTAAAAAACCCTTATCTATAGATAAAGTCCGGTTCAAAACTACCTGAGCATTACAATAAGTCGCTATGCTCTGGTGTAGGGTCTCTATCATATACAATCTCTACCGTATCAACCCTATCCTCATCATCCCTCACCCTTTGGAAAACATCACCGAACACATGTCAATTCCACCAATGCAGTCCATGTTTCAGTATGTAGTACTTCTCCCAAAGAGCAGCCATCCCCACAAGATGAGAAGGGAGTGACCACTTTTGAAAGACAAAATCTAATCTATCATGATGCTTCATCCAAACATTGAGGAATCTTAAAGGTTCGGGTCTCTAATCATCATCAGTAACCTACTGAAGTAGAAAAGGCGAATGATCAGATGAAGTCTGATTCAAGTGCCTCACTGTAAGTTGTCGATAGAACTCTACATCTGTAGAATTGATGAGTACCCTATCTAGTCTATTTTGACCCGACCATTAGTCCAAGTATACTGATTCCCAAGGATACCAGCATCTTCCAAACTACAGTCTAATATCATAACAGAAAAAATAGTAGTACCTCGATCAAGAGTATTATGACCAGTGTACTCATCATCATGTGTAATAACGTTAAAGTCTCTTCCAATTAGCTAAGGGTCGTCCATATCAAGGGAAATGTGGTGAAGACCCGCCTACAAATCTTTCCTAATAGCAACATCACATGAAGCATAAAATGGAGGCAGATAGATGGGATGCTTTAGTCTGGGATTTTCAACTCTAAATTGAAGGAACTGAGGATGATCATCAACAATAGTAAAGTGGTCCCCGTCTTAAAAAAAAAGATCTTGTTGGACTCATTCTGAACTCTGATGTCAAAGCGTAGATATTGTCGAATATAATCAAATCTATGCTAAAGTAGAAAATGTTCCAATATAACCAAAAGATAAACCTGATGAAGCTATATAAGTCTCTTCGGGCGCCGACGGGTAGATATACTTCCCTCATCTCTCACATTCCATACAATGGCACTTATAAGATGGGGAATGTGAGGAGATATCATGTGACTGACTACTGGTGATCTTCTTGCTCGGATGTTTTTCCATGTAACACGGACGAAGCCATCATCCTTTGTCCTCCAAGCCATACCAACCAAATCCTCACTAGAGGACCTACGAAATATGTCATGCTGATGAACCTCAATTCGGTGCTCTCCATATCTGATTGCTCAGACTATAGAGATGGGATAGATGCCTCTGGCAAATAGGAGACGCAATAGTGGTAATAGTTGTCTGTGTCCGAGTTGAAGATGGACCATTAATTTATGTAACTCTGAATCATTTAGTATCAGTGGTTCTCGAACCATAAAATATATAAGGGATCAAAATATGAAGTATGGGTGGCCCTGACTCCCTAGGGTGAAGCCCTAATAGAAGCATCTGTAGTAGGAACTGATGGTGATAAACTAATCTGATGAGGTACGGATGCCTCTATATTCTGCTAACAGTGTGCTGGTACAACAGGCACATCACAACCAATAAATTCGTGTGACCTTTCTAATATATCCACCAGGAGAGAATTACAGTATATAGAACTAATAATCATAGGGAGATTACTGATTGAGGCTGAAGACTGAACTGCTGGATGAGCAGCGATGTGGCAACAGGAAGACTCTGAGTATCCAACCTAATGGGAGCAATTGTAGAGTGGTCGATAGCAAAGAAGTAGTAGACTGTGAAGCAATGGTACTAATGACAGTAGAGCAGTAGATAGAGTAGGAGCCACATGTAGAGCAACTGTCTGTGATGAAGTAACTGTAGTTATTGGGACACTGAGGGCGATAAGGGGAAGCAATCTGTGTATTAGCCTGAGTAGCTATACCTGATGTACTGTCTTGTCTGTTCTAATCTCTCTTAATCAGTGTCTACCTTTGGCGAGTCTCCATCACAATCTTCTACTCCTTTCTTTTTCCTTTGGTCAAAACAAGCCAAGAAATAAGGTTTGGGACAATAGAAGGTGGGGCATAATATAAACCACTGGAGCAAATCTCCTCCAAGTGTCACAACAAAAATAGAATTTTGGCACCTTATCATATACAACTGGCTGCCAACAATGGCCTATCTTCTCCCTCTCAATCCACACTCTATCAGGGAGTTTACATTCCAGATCAACCTTAACATAAACCCATGCCTCACTTTGTCACCAGAGATTAGAAGTCGCTTCGTCAATACGAAGTAGGAGCCCAATGGCCTTAGCTATTGCAAACAATGCACTCTTAGAACGAAAATGAATAGGAAGCAAGGAAATGAGACCTGGACAGGAGCAATAGGAACTTCATGTTTTGGACTGAAACTAGAAGAACTCCGCGTTCTCCAACAACTGGAACTCTAGTCATCTTCTCTTGATCTTCAGCACTCTGACATATATGTAGGAAGTAAAAATTTAGTATTTGGATTAAGTGGTTTTGATGTTTTCAATGCCAGGAACAAATCACGCTTTGAAGGTTGAAAACTATAGATGAGTTGGAACAAGAAGATATTAAGCAGTATGAGTTTTCTTCAATGATCAACCTTATAAAAATAGTTTAGAGGTGCTTGGTATTTATAGTTTAGGTTTTAGGGTTGAATGGACCGGACAAAAAGCCTTAAAAACACGAATTAAAAGTTTTTGGAAAATCCTATCGCTCCAGCGAAAGTTGGGCGACAGACGAGCGACAGGTTGTCACTCGAGCGGAGTCCTGACGACAGGCTAGCGACAATGTTACTCTTTCTGCCGCTCGATCCATGTCATGGCAACAGTCTAGCGAAATTGCGATGTCATTTTTCTTTCTTTTCAATTCTCGAACCCTAGATCTAATACAACTCAATTTTTACTATTTGCAACTTACTCCTTGACTTTTACAATATATTAAATTTAGTCTCTTTTGTTCACAAACTTGTCAATTACATAAAAAACCTAACGAGCTCCCCATTTGGCATTTTGTAACAAAACTACAAATTTAAAGTCAAGATAGTAAAACAAAATAGACTCAAAACACCTATTACTATCAAATCAACTGTCTTGACTGAACTGTGCTTTTTCTTTGTAAACATGTTTCCTGAAATAGACAACTCAATACCCAGTGTAAACGCATGTGAAATAGTAAGAAGTTAAAAGCAATTCAACCAGTTAATCCAAGCAATTATAACACATAACACATCATTTCAGTTTCATACCATACACTAAATTAAGACGTAATATCAATACAACCCAACATACCAAAACGAAACATTGATACTACAAAACATCAAAATTTAATCTAGCAATACTGAAATTATCATTTAATATCTTTGAGTCAAATTTTTAAGATACATCATGTCAACTTAAAAATATCATATACATCCAAAAATATCTACTTCCTCATCATCCAAAATATCTATTCTCCATTCTTTTCACAAATGACAAGGGACCGAGAATCAACATACAATAACCAAAAATAGAGTTGTTAGCATACATAAGTATAAGCAATGGACAATAACCCTTCCCACATATGTAACTCGAGTTAACATGGAGTAAATTGTATAAGTGACCCATATGTATAAAGTGTCACTAATCCTTTGCACTAGGACTCCAAAGCTTAATTTTGTCAGAAAAGACACGCTAAGCATCTCTGTCAATAAGTTTATTCCCCTACTTATGAAGTTAAATAATTTAAAACACATTAAAACTTATACAGAAAAGCTCATTTTGTATGGAAAGTTCTTTTCTCCCCCTGAATTTGGGCAAAATTTTTATTTAATAACATTCAATATTCGAAACTCATTATTATTTTTCTCATCTTAAGTGCAGACGTTTCTTCATTAAGCAAATAAAATGACCCTTGTAGCGAGTTTTAGGTTGATTAATCCAAGACAGTTGATCATAGGCACCAGGTTATGAGAAATCCCACAAGCTTAATTACTCGAGTCAAATAGTCTCCGAAGAAAAATATAAGATATTGAGCTCCTTTTTTTATTATTACTAGGGATAAACTTGAGGTCAGGTCTAAAAAATGAGGTCAATTTGTGTTCAAAGTCATCTTAGTAACAAGTGATTGGTATCCCAAATTCCACACATGCAATAGAGTCCCACTAACAATATCATAGTGTATGCAGTACAGATGGTACATAAAGACACATATACTAAGTACTCCATACATAACCTAAGCCAACAATAGAAACTATATTACAGCTCATCGATTAACCCCATGCTTGACCACAATAAACAAATTCAAGTATATTATATATTATTTTGTAAAAATAATTTCCACATTTTTATTTTTCAAATTTTCAATTTTTTTTAATTTAAAGCATATGTGCACTAAGCACATAAAAAATGTCAAACGTACGAAAATAAAAATAAAAAAAAAGAATAAAAAAATATATGAGTTTTCTTTATAGAAAACAAATAAACAAATATGATGCACGCATTAATCAATATCATACAATGGTAAAGTACGATCATGCAACAAAAATACATAATCAATGAGGTACACAAACACCAATAGCCATCCTAAGAGATTCAAATCTTAGACCATCTAATGGTTTGGTAAATAGGTAAGCTAATTGGTTCTTTGTAGAGATATGCTCAAGAGTTACCACACGTGTCTCTACAAGCTCTCGAATAAAATGATATCATATATCAATATGTTTGGTTCGAGAGTGTTGAACGGGATTTTTGGAAATATTAATGGCACTAATGTTATTACAAAACACAGTCATAGTACCCTGCTTAATTCCATAATCACTCAACATCTACTTCATCCAAAGCAATTGAGTGCAGCAACTTTCTGCAGCTATATATTCGGCCCCTGCCGTGGACAATGAAATAGAATTTTATTTCTTACTCATTATAGCGACAAGATTATCACAAGCATAAAAATAGCCTCTAGAAGTATTTTTTCTATCATCGGCATCTCCAGCCTAATCGGTATTGAAATAGCCTGTAGGATCAAGATTAGAGTCCTGGAGTACAGGATCCCATAATCAATGGTTCCATTGACATATCTAATGACACATCGTACGGCGCTCAGATGGCATTCCTTGGGATCAACCTGAAAGCGCGCATAAACCCCAACACTAAAGGCTATGTTGATCTACTAGCAGTAAGATAAAGTAAACTACCTATCATACTCCTGTACAGTATCTGATCAACACTCTTACCTGTAGGATCATGACCTAACTTGACACTGGTGCTCATGGGGATTTTAGTGTGTTTCTTGTTGTCTAGTCCAAAGCGCTTGACAAGGTCTTTTGCATACTTTGATTGAGATATGAACAGCCCTTCATAAGTTTGTTTAACTTGGAGACCTAGAAAGTAATTTAATTATCCTACCATACTTATCTCAAATTCTTGTTTCATGCATTCAGCAAAATCATGAGCAAGATGATCAATAGGAGAACCAAAAATAATGTCATCGACATATATCTGAGCTATGGTGATGGTTATTTCAATATGTCTGATGAATAAGGTTTTATCTGCACCACCTCTTGAAAAATCAGATTCCATGAGATGTACAGTAAATCTATCATACCAAGCTCTAGGAGCTTGTTTAAAACCATATAAAGCTTTATTCAACTTATAGACATAATGTTGAAACTTTGGATCGATAAATCCTTTCGGTTGTTCGACGTAAGCCTCCTCTTGAAGTATTCAATTCAAGAAGGCACTCTCGACGTCTATTTGATACATTGAATCCTAAAGTGCAAGCAACAACTAAAAGAGTTCGAATTGATTCAAGTTGAGCTACCGGGGCAAATGTTTCATCAAAATCTACTCCTTCAACCCGAGTATATCCTTGGGCAACTAACCTAGCCTTATTTCTAATTATGGTACCTTGATCATCAGTTTTATTTTTAAATATCCACTTAGTACCTATAATATTACAATCATTAGGCTTAGGGACTAAATGCCATACGTTGTTACTCACAAACTGATTTAGTTTCTTATGCATCGCATTTATCCAACATTCATCACTAAAGGTATCTTTGACTTTTTTAGGCTTAATCTAAGTCACATAAGTAGCATATGTTAGGTTGTTCAAAACCCTCTTATGAAGTCTCATCCCTTCATCTAAATCTCCTATAATATTCACCTTAGAATGATTAGTCTTAACTCTGGACGAAGGTTCATTAAGAGGTTTAGGTTTATCACCAGGTGATGACTCCTTTTTAGGTGTATCTAAACCATTAGAAGTGTGCGAGGGATCGGGAATTGAAGTTTCTTTAGGTTCAATTATCGGACGGGATCAACACTCAAGTGATCCAACTCTACCCAATCTCATCCAATCACCGCCTTACTACAAGTGTCATCTACCACTACATTAATAGACTCTATCACAACCCGTGTACGAGAATTCTATATTTGATAGGCTCAACTATTTCTGGAGTATCCTAGAAAAATTTCCTCGTCACTTTTGGAATCAAACTTGCCCAAATTTTCTCTATCTCTTAGAATATAGCACTTGCTGCCAAATATACGAAAGTACTTGACAATAGGCTATTTACCTTTCGAGGTCTCATATGGTGTCATACCAGTTTTAGGTCTAAGATAAACCCTGTTTACTATGTGACACGCAATGTTGATGGCTTCACCCCAGAAATGCATAGCTAGTCCCTTCCCGTGAAGCATGGCTCTAGCTATTTCTTGAAGCACATGATTTTTCATCTCAACTACTCCATTTTATTGTGGAGTGATCGGTGAGGATAACTCATGCTGGATTTCCTCCTCCAGGCAGAAGTTATCAAGATTAGAGTTTTCAAACGCTTTTCCATGATCACTATGAATTCTTGATATGGTAAATTCTTTCTCATTTCTAAGCCTTTTGCACAATGATATGACAAGATTGAACACCTCAAATTTTTCTCTCAACAACTCAATCTAAGTATATCGAGAAAAATAGTCAACTACAACCAAGATATAGCGTTTACCACTAAGACTCTCGATCCTAGATGCTCCCATTAAGTCCATATGGAGTAATTCAAGCGGTTTGCTTGTCAAGATTTTAGAAATTTGTTTATGAGTTACCCTAAGTTGTTTACCTTGTTGACACGGTCCACATAAAATGTTACCAATATTTTCAAGTTTAGGTAAACCATTAACAAGTTCCTTCTTGGTGAGCTTAGACAAACTCTTATAGTTCATATGACCAAGGCATTGGTGCCACACGTAGTTGGAATTAGGAAGAACTCCATAACAATTGTCAGACGTTCTTATACCTTATAATCATACACAGTACACCTTTTCTGGAAAAAACTAACCTCAAAATCAGCATCGTATATTTGACTAATGCTTAACAAGTTGGACTTTAACCCTTTCACATAAAATACATCTAAGTTTACAGGTAATCCATATATATTAACGGTACATTCACCTAGGATAGGTGTAGTAGCCCCATCTTCAAAAGTAATCATACCGCCATTCCAATCATCGAGGGAAGAAAACAAGGCTTTATTACCACACATATGTCTAGAACATGTACTATCAAGATACCACATAGAGTTATTTTGAGCTTTAAGTGCAACATAGGCAACAGAGTAATTCAACTATTCATTACACCTAGGAAGATCATTTTTCTTAACCCAAACTTTCTTAGAAGTAGAAGTGATTCTAGTTAACTGAGTTACCATATCAGTCAAGTAGCAAACCTGATTAGCGAGGAAGTTAACCTTGCTCAAGACATCCTGAATTTTAATTCTAGTTGTGAGATTACTACACCTAGGTCTTGTGTGTCCTAGTGCACCACAATGGTGGCAGGTGGGAATAAACCTAGTTTCAAATCTACTCGGAGGTTGTTGCCGATTTATAGGACGATTGATCCTATGTTGTCTAGTAGGCCTTGATCCCAGGGCATTCTTGCAATTGGGTTCGGGTTTAGGAGTATTCCTAATCTTGTTGGTAGATGGGGCGAACGTGGTCAAGGAAATACTACGAGCAATATTACCATTTTGAACGTATCCTAGACCATGCCTATTTCCAACAGGCTTGTTCATTGCTAACAGATTATCGAATTTCTACGTACCACTCATAAAGGAATGAAGTTGTGTATTAGATTTTTCAAGATCACTTGTTAAGGATTTAACTTTGGCTTATAAGTTATCGTTAACAAGTTTCAACTCACTCAAATTTTTGGTAGATTCCTGAAGATCACATAAGCGTTTTTCTCAGTCTCTCTCTTTCAAGTTCATTAACCTTTTCCAGTACAATTTTATTGACTTCTTGATTTTAAGACTTTCGTTAAATAATTCTCGATAAAACTCATGAATATCAGTCTCATTCTCAGAATCTTCCTCAGATTTTTCACTCTATTCATCATTCTCCCCGTTTCATTTTCGTTGTCAGATTCAATCTTAGCTATAATAGACGTGAAGGCCATACAATTTTTTTCATCTTCACCATCAGAGGTATCACTCTGGACACTTGAATCTGATTCATCATCACTCAAGGTCACTACTAGTGCCTTACGCCTTCTTTTATTCAAATTTTTCTTAAGTTAGGACATTCATTCCTATAGTAACAAAAACCCTGATACTCATGACATTTAACTGACTGAGTTTTCTTATTAGAAGTCCCAGGGTTATTTTTCTTACGCTTATCTTTCAAGAATTTACTAGGGACATCATGTTTTCATTCTTGAGGCCTTCTCCTATTCCTCATCGCTTTCTGAATTTTTTTAATGAAATAAGCTATTTCGTTATCCCTAAGGGTCTCAGCATCAGTCGATTCACTCTCTTCTTCCCTTATAGTGTTCATGGCGATGGATTTAACCTTTTTCTGTTGAGATATCCTGAGTTCATGGGTTTGAAAAGATCCTACAAGTTCCTATATCTTACTGCATCTAAATCCTTACTTTCTTCAATCACGGTGATCTTAGGTCTAAACTTTTCAGGTAGGGATCTAAGGATTTTTCTAACAATTTTGGACTTGGAGATCTTTTCACCTAGGTTGAAACTTGAGTTTACTATATCATTCAACTTTGCATAGAATTCATCAAACGATTTATCATCCACCATTCTAATCTCTTCAAACCTAGAGGTTCATATCTGTAGTTTATAATTTTTAACAATTTTAGTCCCTCGTGTGTGATTTCTAATGTATCTCTGTAACACTCCAAATTCTATTAACTCAAGGTGCTACTTAAGTCGAAATATCCTGTAAATAAGAATTCTCAATAAACGCCAAAATGCGTGCGTGTGTGTGTGTGTGTGTATATATATATATATTTTTTTTTTTTAATTTAATTTTTTCCCTTCTTTTAACTATAGCGAATTAGAAACAAAATGCGGAAACGTCCTTTGAATAATTTACTCACATCCAAGTGTCAATACCAAATATAATAAGCAAAGTGCCAAAATTTGCAAAAATACTAAAGTTTGAGATTTAATTGACAAAATGAAAACCAGCTATTAAAATACTTGTTCCAAAAATTTATAAATTAAATGGTCTATCATTTAATCAAGATTGCCCCACTCATTGCCTTGCCTTGCCGAGCTCCTTAACTTGAAAGAGTGGAAAAATATCGGGGTGAGCATAACGAATTATACTCAGTAGAGAAACAGCGATCAGTCCAAGTTAAATCTAAACATGAAATCAAATTATGAATATAATACCAATACAACATACTGTAGAAATGTGTACTGTGGGACATCACCTATTTACGGTCTTTGACAACATGTTATTAGCGCTCAACAAATTTTGCATTGTGGAACAACCCCAATGACCCACTTTCGATCCCGGACCTATATATGGTCCCTGGCAACCTTTTCATATGTATAAGCATTATATCACAATCAAAATCACACATCAAGAGTTAACATGGACAAATAACAACAATTGGTTAAATGTAAACCCCACCTCAAAGTCTTGGAAATTTTCTTGAAATTGAACGGATGTGATGTTACCGTGCTTTAAACTTTTCCCGCGACCTCGTCTAGGAAGAACAAAATTAATATAATTTAGGATACTAATCCTAATTAATACTTTAAAACTTTTAGGGACTTGATNCCTATTAACCACAAAAAATGGAGTCATGACCTCGAGCTGTTTTAGGTAACCTGAGAATGAAATCCATACTAAGGTCATGCCAAAGAGTGTGAAGAACAGGAAGATGAGTATACATCCTATTATTTTGACGTTGTCTTACCCAATTGACACATACGATGCTGAGAGACAATGCGAGCAGTGTCTTTCTTAAGGGATGACCAATAAAAACGACCCTCAGCTATGTTGATTGTTTTATCTTGATCGAAATGACCAGGAGACCCCCAACATGTAGTTTCCAGACTAGGAAATCACGAAGTGAGGTACAGGAAATACATAACTTGGTACCCTTGAAGAGACAAACATTTTTAAGCAAGAAAGAAACATGTTTGCGAGAAGGATTTTCTGAAAGGTCCTGAAACATGATGATGAAATCAAAGAAAAATAATTGTTCAAACGTTGAGAGATTTACCTAGTTGAAATGCCCAGATTTCTCGTGAAGTTTTGTTCAATCGTGAGAGTGAAAATTTTGGAGGTGGAAATGATGGGTTTTTGGTTTTGACACTATTGAGCCTTACAACCCTATGCTCCAGAATTTGGACAATTGATTTGGGCTGACCATGGACTTAAACTTGCGCCAAATAGGAATATTAGACCAAGAGTGATTTAAAATAGATGTTGGGTGTAAAATTCGACCCAATAAAAAATATTGAATTTTTTTTTAAGATTAAAAATCGTTTTGAATTCTTATATTAAATGTTTTTGCTAGACAACTCGACGGACATAAAATAAATTCTAAAATTTGACAGTAACATCGTAGCAATACAACTTAAGTTGTAAAATTTGCATTTTAAAATTGGGTCGCTACAATCTCTCCCACTTAAATAAATTTCGTCCTCGAAATTAAACATACTTGATTTGAAAATGTCTGGGTATTTGGTTAAATCTCTTCTTGTCTTTCCCAAGTTGCCTCTTCTCTACCATGTCTGCTCCATTAGACTTTAACTAAAGGAATATCTTTATTCCTCAAGGTATGAACTTTCCTCTCAAGGATAACCGTAGGAGTTTCCTCATAAGTCATATCTTTGTTAACATCCAAGGATGCATAACTAACAATGTGGTCCGGATCATGGACATATTTCCTTAACATTAAGATGTAGAAAAAATTATGTACTGCTGATAACTCTGGCGGTAAGGCCTATAGGCTACGTTTCCAACTATTTCCAAGATTTCAAAAGGTCCAATAAACCTTGGTCTAAGTTTCCCTTTCTTTCCAAACCTTACCATACCTTTCATAGGAGCCACTTTAAGGAACACTTTCTCACCAATTTCAAATCCTAGTTCTCTTGTCAGCATAAGACTTATGTCTGTCTTGTGCTATTTTAATCCTTCCTCTGATCTTCTCCACATCATTTACAGTCTGTTCCACTATTTCTGGACCCAAAACCCTAGTCTCACCAACTTCATCCCAATGAATTGGTGATCCGCACTTCCTGCCATAAAAAGCTTCATATGGTGCCATGCCAGTGGTAGACTGGAAACTGTTGTTATATGCAAACTCAACCAATGGTAAATGCATCTCCCAGTTACCACCAAGGTCTAAAACGCAAGCTCTCAACATATCCTCTAAAGTCTGTATAGTTCTCTCTGACTGTCCATCAGTCTATGGATGATATGCTGTACTGAATTTCAATCTAGTTCCTATAGCTGTCTGCAGGCTTTCCCAGAATTTGGATGTAAATATGGTATCCCTGTCTCACACTATAGAAACTGGTATACCATGCAATCTTACAATTTTCCTGATGTACAACTGAGCATATTGGTCTAAATTGAAAGTCATCTTCACTGGTAGAAAATGAGCAGATTTTGTCAAACAATCAACTATGACCCATAAAGATTGATGACCTCTAGTTGATCTAGGAAGTCCAACGACAAAATCCATTGCTATGTGTTCCCACTTCCATTCTGGGATCTCAAGTGGGTTCAACAATCCAGACGAACATTGATGTTCAGCTTTAACTTGTTGGCAAGTCATGCACTTCTCAACAAACAAGCCAATTGACCTCTTCATTTTTCTCCACCAATAAATTTTTCGTAGATCCTAGTACATCTTCATACCTCCTGGGTGTGCAGTATAACATGAATAATGTGCTTCATCTAGAATCTCTTTCCTCAAGGTTTCATCCTTCGGTACACACAGTCTTCCCTTGAACATGAGAGTGTCATCAGTTGATACTTTAAAATCTTTAACACTACTAGCGAGTACTCGGTCCCTAATCTTGCACAAAAAATTATCCTTACCCTGAGCTTCTTTAATTCTATCTCTGAGAGTCAGTTGAACAATCAAAGTAGCAATAATTGTAGTTGTGTGATGTGGAGGAGCTACAACTTCAAGTCTCATGTTGGCCACATCCTTGATCAACTGTTCTTGACTAGTTATGGTAGCTAACTATCCTTTACTTTTCCGGTTAAGTGCATTAGCAACAACATTGGCCTTGCCAGGATGGTAGTGGATAGTACAGTCATAATCTTTAACTAACTCCAACCACCTTCTCTGTCTCATATTCAATTCTTTCTGAGTGAAGAAATACTTTAGACTCTTACGGTCTGTGTATATCTCGCACTTACTACCATATAGATAGTGTCGCCATATTTTTAAAGCATGAACAACCAATTCTAAGTCATGTGTAGGGTAGTTCTGCTCATTGGCTTCAACTGTTTAGAGGCATATGCAATCACTTTTCCATGCTGCATCGGTACACATTCCAAACCTTGTTTCGATGCATCACTATAGATAACAAAACCTTCTGACCCTTCGGGAATAGCCAAAACTGGTGCAGATATCAAATTCTATTTGAATTTTTAGAAACTCTTCTCGCACTTATCTATCCACTAAAACTTCACTCCCTTCCTGGCCAACTGTGTCATCGGTCCAGCTATTTTTGAAAATCATTCGATAAACCTTCGATAATAGCCAGCCAATCATAAGACACTATGAACTTCATTCACATTGGCTGGTGTACTCCAATTAGTGACAGCTTTAACCTTGGCTAGATCAACTTCAATACCATCTACGGTAACCACATGTCCAAGAAAACCAATTCGGTCGAACTAGAATTCGCACTTCTTGAATTTTGCATACAACTTTTCTTGTCGAAGTGTTTGTAATACAATGCTGAGATGCTCCTCATGTTGTTCCTTGAATAAATCAGAATGTCATCAATAAAGACAATTATGAATCGATCCAAGTATTGATGAAATACTCGGTTAATCAAGTGGATGAAGACAGCTGGTGCATTAGTTAAACCAAACGGTATCACAGTGAATTCATAATATTCGTATCAAGTCCTAAATGCGGTTTTTGGTATATCACTGTTCTTAATCTTCAACTGATGATAACCTGATCTCAAATCAATCTTGGAAAATACAATGGCACCATTTAACCGATCAAACAAATCTTTTATTCGTGGTAAAGGATATTTATTCTTGACTGTGAGGCGATTCAACTCCCTGTAATCAATGCACATCCTCATTGATCCATCTTTCTTTTCCAAAAAAGTACCCACGCTCCCCAAGGTGAAACATTTGGTCGAATAAAACCTTTATCCAACAGTTCTTGTAGTTGAACCTTCAACTCCTGAAGTTCCTTCGGTGCCATCTTGTAGGGTGGTTTAGATATGGGTGCAGCTCTAGGTACCAAGTCAACCGTGAATTCCACTTGTCTATCTGGTGGAATACCAACCAGATCCTCTGGAAATACATCCACAAAATTACGCACGACTGGTAAGTCGATAGCAGTTACCTCAGTTGCCTGAACACTAGTGATGCTCACTAGATATCCTTGTACTCTTTCTCAACATCTTTTATGCTTTCAACACTGATATGACACGGGGCATGGTTTTGACTTTTGTCCCAAAGAAGCTGAATTTACATTCTCCTAGTTTCTAAAAGAGCACCTCCCTCTCATGACACTTAATCGTAGCGTGATTACAACTAAGCCAGTCCATGCCTAAAATGATATCAAAATCCCTCATGTCTATTAAGTACAAGTCTGCCTCTAAGTTCTTCCCATCTATGTCAAACTTAACAGCTTTCGACATCAGATTAGTGATAATAGTTTCACCTGAAGAAATACTAACCTCTAGGGCATCATTCACACTTTCACATAAATTTCCAGTCTTAGTATGAAAACTAGCAGAGATGAAAGAATTTGTAGCACCAGAATCAATCAAAATGATAGCACGTATATTAAATACCGATAGAATACATGTTATCACGTCTGGGTTTTTCTCTGCCTCCTTTTGAGTTAAAGCAAAAACTTGAGCCTTCCCCTTCTTAGCATCTTCTTTACCCTTGAATTTAGGACATTCACAAGCAAAATAACCAGGTTTCTTACATCTAAAGCACATCCTCTTTCCGAGCAGGCACTCCCCATAGTGACGCTTATCACACTTCGATTATATGGGTTTCTCAATGCTAGCCTTTTCCTCAATTTTTCCCCATGATTTTCCTTTCTTGTTCTGATATTTACCTTTGCTCATATTCTGACTATTCCTTTTCACTGGTGCGTCTGCAGGTTTCTGAGTAGTTTTTTCCAGGTTTAAGTGAGAGGATATAGCTTGTGCTCGCTCAATCGCTTCGGCATAGGTAGTGAGTCCCAAACCTATCATGATCCTCCAATTTCTGGGCATAAACCCCTTTCGAATCTTCTAGCCTTCTTGATATCCGTGTCAACCAGATGGATAGCATACTTGGACAACTGGTTGAATTTCATTTCATATTCCACCATGGACATACTTCCTTACCTAAGTTCTAGGAACTCCGTTTCTTTCTGATCTCGGAAAGACTGGGAAAATACCTTTGTATTATCAGTTCCTTGAATCCTTCCTATGTCAGTTCAAGTTACTGTGCCTCAACCCTGGTACGTTGATATGACTCTCACCAATGATCTGCATCCTCAGCAAGCTGGAACACAGCGCATGACATTTTCTGTGTGTCCGAGCAGGCTATATGTTTAAAGATCCGTTCTAATGCTCTTAGCCATTCCTCTGCAGCTAAGGTCTCGCTCGGCCATTGAATGTTGGTGGCTTATATTGGCGAAACTGCTCAACAACCATGCTGGTGTTGTTTGCGTTAGCCTGTGGATTTTGTGGAACTATTGGGGCTTGTTCCTGAGTGAACCCCTGGAGGGTTTTCACGAGGTCCCTTAATAGATTATTTCCCACATCGCCAGTAATAGTCTGGTATGGGGTAGCTTGGCTTGCAGCAGCCCGATTCGCGGGAGCTCGATTTGTTCTATGAGACATTTCCTAAATCATAACGATGTTTGTCTCAGCATCCACTTAATCGTGCAATTCACAATGCTCATCCATGAATAATAAAAATCTAAAAAGGAAAAATCATAGCAAAATATAATGGAGCTAAAAGCAAATTTTATTATTATCTCAAATTTTCCAAAAAGGAAAACAAGATAATAAAATAGCAACCAATATCTACAATCTGAAATATATTCCCCTACTGAATTCCACAAACAATTCTTTCTACCTCTCTCTCTCACACACACACACACATGTTCCTTTTGGCATATCCATTATGAAAGTAAATTCCATTGAAATGGGTTAATACATGTTTTAGTCTAATTCCGAAGACTAAACTTATAATTTCTAAATTTTTTTAAATACTTCACATCACAAGTTCAACTCCTAAACATAATAACTCATCGGAAATTTATAACATGTACTGGAAACAAACTTTCAAACATTTCAAACTGCATCGATTATAGTAAAATTTCAATCTCATGTAACTTTTCATTGTAAACATTCAATTTCAGATAAGTTATATAATAAATTCATGGTATCCAGCAAATGAAAATTTTCAAACTTCATCAAATAAAATTTTCTAAACATTTTACCTTTCCGGAGTGGGCGTGGCGCGGCAAGAGTGGGTAGCATTCAAATTAAATACTAAACATTATCTCTTTTTTTTTAGAATTTTCACAAGTCTACAGAAAGGTAGACCTGCGTTCTGATACCATACTATAACGTCCCAAATTCTAATAACTCAAGGCGCTACTTAAGTCGAAATATCCTGTAAATAAGTATTCTCAATAAACGCCAAAATGCGTATATATATATATATTTTTTTTCCCTTTTTTTAAATAATTATACTCAGTGGAGAAACAGCGATCAGTCCAAGTTAAATCTAAACATGGAATCAAATTATGAATATAATACGAATACAACATAATGTAGAAATATGTATTGTGGGACATCCCCAAGGACCCAATTACTATCCCAGACCTATTTATGGTCCCTGACAACATGTTATTAGCGCTCAACAAATTTTGCACTGTGGAACAACCCCAAGGACCTACTTTCGATCCCGAACCTATTTATGGTCCCTGGAAACCTTTTCATATGTATAAGCATTATATCACCATCAAAATCAAGAGTTAACAGGGACAAATAACCACAATTGCTGAAATGTAAACTCCACCTCAAAGTCTTGGAAGTTTTCTTGAAATTGAAAGGATGTGATGTTACCGTGCTTTAAAAAGGATGTGATGTTACCGTGCGTTAAAATTTTCCCGCGACCTCGTCTAGCAAGAACAATATTAATATAATTTAGGATACTAAGTCCTAATTAATACTTTAAAACTTTTAGGGACTTGATTGAACTTTTGAAAATAAAGAAATGAATAATTTGATAATTCTTTAAATCTTTACGGTCTAATTATCAAAACCAGAATGTAAAATTAGAAAGTATTTTATATTTAATTTAAAGAATACTTAAACTTTAGGGATGGTGAAGGAGTTCAAATTAAATAGGGGACTAACTTAAATTTCTTTTTTGGCCAAACTTTAGGATTTAAAAATGAATTTTCAACATTTAATACTAACCCCCCATTCCCAAATCCATTTTCACGCAGAGAGAGTTGGGTATAAGGATTTCCAAAATGGGTTTTACAATTTGATGATTTCCAAACTAAAATTGAGGCCGAAGGAGGAAGTCTAATGGCATGGAGAGCAAGGATTGGAGTTACAAGTCACTTCAAAATTCGACTCACGGCTTTGACTTCCATCCGCCAATGTGTGTGTGTGTGTGTGTGTGTGTATATATATATATATATAGGTTTTTTTTAGTGAGATTACTTTGTGAAAGAATGTATGAATATTGATTGTGTTATTGGATTGAACCGAGATGGAGTATGACATTAAACTCAAAGATTTCATTTTTCTTTTTTTTAATTAATATATTGAGAGGAACAGAGATTACCTGCACAGATTTGTCGAGAAAGATTTACTGGTTCAAGAGTTCTACTTGAATTTGGAAGAACTGAAGTACTGGTGCAGTGTGTCAATATAGATTAGACGATGATGATGATGAAATCAAAGAAAAATAATTGTTCAAATGTTGAGAGATTTACCTAGTTGAAATGCCAAGATTTCTTGTGAAGTTTTGTTCAGCTGTGAGAGTGAAAATTTTGGAGTTGGAAATGACCGGTTTTTGGTTTTGACACTGTTGAGCCCTACAACCTTATGCTCCAAAATTTGGACAATTGATTTGGGCTGACCATGGACTTAAACTTGGGCCAAATAGGAATATTGGACCAATAGTGATTAAAATAGATGTTGGGTGTAAAATTCGACCCGATAAAAAAATATTGAATTTTTTTTAAAGACTAAAAATCATTTTGAATTCTTATATTAAATGTTTTTGCTAGAAAACTCGATGGACGTAAAATAAATTCTAAAATTTGACACTAATGTCGTAGCGATACAACTTAAGTTGTAAAAATTGTATTTTAAAATTCGGGTCGCTACAATCTCAAACTTCGTTCACAGTCTTACAAATCGAGACTCTTCTAAACTCTTTCGCAGACATAGCCATGAACAAGGCATGAAGATCCTTACTATTCCAGTTACACTCAGCTAATTCATCTTTAGTCCAGAGTGAAATATCAGTGGGTGTATCTAGACCAGTAACGGTGGTTGAAGGTGTAGTCCACCCATTTTGAACGCTTATCCAAATACGCTCATCCAATACTTTAAGGAAAGCTCTCATTCAAACTTTTCAATAAGTATAGTTGCTTCCGTCGAAAAATGGAGGCACGGACAAGGAGTGACTCATCTAGAATCATTTAAGGGTTAGGAATCGAAATCAGGCTTTGATACCAATTGAAATAACGAGGTTAGACCCAAACTACACCTAGAGGGGGGATGTGAATAGGTGATTATGCAGAAATAAAAGTTAATAATTAATTAGTAACAAGCCACTATTAATTATATCTAAATGGATAATCAAACAGTTCAATTTTTTCTATGTTGAAATATCATAGTTATGAAAGCATTAAACAAACACAAGGAATGATCACGGAGAAACTCCAACTCGGTAAAAACTCTGGGTACTTTGGCAGTCAGAAATTCACTATAAATGAATTATAAACTTACAATCTGCCAGACACGACTACCATTAGAACTTTCTGACCTCCTGACTGCAATTTTCACAGCTCTATTGGATTGTGTGCTCTGCATCAACTCCCAACTGCAGTTTTCAAAGCCCTCTTGGATTGCGTGCTCCTGCGGCAACTCTCGACTTTATGAATTCATCTATCTCCTGTAGATCAACGAAGATCTCCGATTCTCCAATAATTGGAACTCCAGTCACCTTCCTTTGATCTTCAGCACTCTGACTGATTTTTAGAAAGTAGAAATTTAGTATTTGGATTAAGTGATTTTGATGTTTTCAATGCCAAGAACAAATCACGCTTTGAAGGTTGAAAGCTTATAGATGAATTGGAACAAGAGGATAATAAGCAATATGAGCTTTTTTCAACCTTATTAAAACCATTCAGAGGTGTTTTGTATTTATAGTTTAGGTTTTGGGGTTAAATGGGCCGGACAAAAAGCCTTAAAAACACGAATTAAAATTTTTCGAGAAACCTGTCCCTCGAGTGAAAGCTGGGTGATAGGAAGCAATGTTATTGTTTCTGTCGCTCGAGCCAAGTCATGGCGACAGTCTAGTAAAATAGCGGTGCCGTTTTTCCTTCTTTCCAATTCTCGAACCCCAGACCTAATACAACTCAATTTCTACTATTTGCAACTTACTCCTTGACTTTTACAACATATTAAATTTAGTTCCTTTGTCACATACTTGCCAATTACATCAAAAACCTAACACCAACAATAAACCACGTAGGCTTGGGAAATAACCATGAATAGTTATCCTCATGCGCCAAATGAATAATAATGTGTACATAATCAATAAATCTAATCTCGATAAACCAAAAGCACAAAAAATTCTCGCATAGCTTGATCATAGAAGGTTTGCGATACATAGATTTATCTACAAGTGTAAACCTGTAGGATTCAGCCATAAACTGCTCATCTGACTCATCAAAAAATACATTAGGTTCACCATGGTGGATGTATGGTTCCTTTGAGACCAAACTGTGATGTCTTGAATCCTTAGGAGCTTGAAGAACATGCGCGGATGACTTCCTTTGACTTATTTCAGCCTGAATAATAGTAGGTTGACAATTGAGTGCTGCACCATAAGATCGTGGAGCTTTAACAACTCATACAAATCCAGATGAGGGAACATATGGCCTAGTTGAGACCAGAGTATTGGAAACACCAGGAGGAGACCGTGGGTGAAGGCCACGCGCCAGAGGACCGGAGGTGCATGGGGCTATTGGCGTAGGGGGACCAGACCTATTTTGCACATTTTGTGTCTATTGAGTCCAGATCTATGGTCAGTTTGCCAATTTGGAGACTATATGATCAGTTTTGAGAAGAACCCGTAGATGAAGTTCAAAATTGGAAGTTAGCTTTCCCATGTTATTGATCCATGGTAGTGCCATTATAAGACCATTAAAAGGTACAGAAACCATTGGGGGTACCGTCTTTCGATGGGTGTCACTCAAACAATTGAAATTTTGATTTGAAGGGAGCTCGATTACCACAGGTTGGGGAGATGGGGGTACAATTGGGGATCAATTGGCCTACAATACCTTCAATTGAATCGTTACCTATGTCTGTACTAGCCTCAATTGCATGCACATTGTTCGAATTTGGAATATTAACAACCAGAATACCATCAGTTGAAGCCTCAATACCTATCGCGTTCATATTAGAGTGGTCTAAATTCAATCCATCAATTGAATTGTTAATTGGATCAATTGGTGGTTGACCCATTGTAGTATCATCATGACTAGATGCTTGGAATTCAGACTTAATACTTAGCATCAACATGAATTCATAAACTTTGTTAGGGCAAAATTTTCCACACAACTCACGAATTGTTTCCATAAATTTGGTTGATTCTGGACAAAATTATATAAGACCCATGGAATCAATAGCTTCTCCATGATGAGAGGGTGCTGAATAGAATGGTTCATGATCATGGGATTGACCACCGTCTTTGAAGTTTCATCTGAAACTTGTGTCCTGACTGCCTGTGAAAATGGCAGCAGCAATTGTTGATTAGGTGGTTGGGTAGATGTTTGGTGACCATGTAAAGATGCACTATGATGATAGGAGTCTGCCAGTTTGTTGGGTTTAGGTTGGGAACTGTCGAAAATGAATTTGCTGGTAGTTTTATGTTATGCGAACAACTGATTTTGATTTGAAATTCTGGCCAAATTCGTAGGAGTTTGGGTCTATTCTTGGACGGGATATGTAGAGGGCAACGAGGGCTTTAAGGTGATGTAATGTTTCGGTGGCCAAGGTGGCCGGAAAGCTTCATTTTGGTCCTCCATATGCGGTGGCTTGGGAGGTTTTTAGGGTCGAGAGGGGAAATTTTTCTTTTCCTTTTCAACTTTATTATTATTATTTTTACCATTTTCCATGTAAGGGACTCTTTGTCATTTCCACATCAGAGGTTTGAATAACCTCAAAAGAAGCCCACCTCGAACCCTTAGACCCTATTATCCTTGACATTGATAAACCATTCCCCGTGCAAGGAAGTTTTTGTCTCTTCGATAGAAGAGGTATGAAGCATCTCAAAGGAAGACACCTCGAACTCTATAAAATAGACCCTATTATCCTTTTGTCATGGGTGAACCATCCCCATACAAAAACCTCTTCTCATTTTAATAGTAGAGGTGTGAAGCATCTTAAAAGGAGCCCACCTCAAACCTTAATAAGCAAACCTCATCTCCCTTGGCATGGGTGAACCAACCCCAATGTAAGGAAGAAATTTTCGCTTTGAGTCCTATTCATTATTAATTAACTAAGGTATCAATATGTATACAAATTTTATCAAGAGTGTCCGAGGCTATACACTAATTAGCTGCTCAGCGTATCTAAAGTAATCACAGTTACTTAGCAGGTCAGATTGAGTTATTGTTGATGAGGTTTTAACACATAACGAGGTAATACAGTGAAGTAGGGATGATATAGTCAACACAGTACATAACATGTTAGACAAGTATACATAAAAAAGTAAGAGATAACAACACTCAAAAAATTAAAGTTCCATTGATAACAAATGATGACAAAAGAAGAAATCGAAGCCATTAAATAATTCAGTTAAATGAAAAACAGACTAGCCTAAGGGTCAACCACTATATCTTTGGTGTTGTTGAAGTTATCAATATATGTAATGAGTCGGCCTATGCCCACTTAAATGAAAAACTACTTTGGATGGGCTTATGCCCACTTACCTGCTTACAGATTTGGTACCAGGATTCAACTTAAGTTTATCATTTTATAAGGACCTGGATCTCTATACCCACTTATTTGGTACCTGATCATTTGGATGGGCCTAAGCCCACTTACCCCTCACAAATTTCTATCGCGTCCTCGAGGATTCAAATCCAAGATCTCTACTTAATGAAAGACTTAAGTTGAATCTTCGTACCAATTGGGAAAATTATCCAATTCGTACCAAGATTCAACTTAAGTCACTCATTAGGTAGAGGTCTTGAGTTTGAATCCTAGAAGACGTGAAAGAAATCCGTGAGGGAGTAAGTAGGCATAGGCCTACCCAAAATGGATAATACATAAGCTAACGATTTGAGTATAAAGACCTGGGTCGTTACAATATAGTTTGTGGCTGCCACTTTACCAACCATTGCTATTTTTACCTTCAAGGATTCGATTTCTTCCTTTCGAGCCTCAATTTGCTCCCTCGGATCATCTTTCTCTTTATTAGAGGCCTCTAAAGCCTCAGTAGTGATGCACTGGTGGTCATTTGATTGGTCGACCTTTTGGTTAATGATGCCACTTGGCACTGACCATATGTAGTTCTTTCTTCAAATGGCTCACTTCAAACTAATCTAAGACTAGTTTCACTTTCAACTTCGTCCTCCTCGTCAGTAACCTTAGTTCTCTTTAATTTCTTATCTAGGTCGAAGGAGGCTTGACCTTATCCTCCAGCTCTCTACATAGTTTGTAGATGGCGGAGGAGATCCTGGGTAGTTAGACCCATCCCAAGGGCACAGTCTGTACAAAATTTACCTGCATCTAGAAGGTTATCAGCGTCATAAGAGCATATATGGTTCTGCAACCTCTTCGTCTAATATTTATAATGAACATTTGTAGCAGCTGTTTTGGTAGGATTATGGTAGTCACTCTATTGCGAGGTCTTCATAGTTGTCCCTCAAAAAATTTTGTACCTTATCTCCTCAGGACATATATGCAGGTTTATTTTGCATTATAAGGCCTATCCTCTTCATTCGAAGTCGATGAACATATTAGGCTTGATACGATGGTAATTTTCCTCTGTTCGGGAAGGAGAAGGAGGAAGATAAGATAATGCTAGTTGGAATTGGGAAAAGGGGAGACCTTTGATAGCCATTGTGGGGCCAGAAGTAGAAGGACTAGAACTAGTTTTCCTCTTCTTTATCAGATACTTTTTAGCTTCATCTATCATATCCACGAAAGACAGCCTTTTGCTAGCCTTCCCTAGTTGGTCCCATCTACCTTTCATACACGAAGATGGTGGTCTTTAGCTAGGCTCCACGGGATATGGAACATGCCCGACCTCAAGGCTCTTTTTTTTTTTTTAAACAGAATAAAAAATCTGTAAGGTACAAAGCATCAGTACATACAATTCAAAAGGTTTACAAATCTGATGCATGAGTAAAAATTATCTTGAGAAGACAGGAGGTCGTTACAGATAAAATGGATATTTTTCTCGATATGCTCGAATTATTTGAGAGCAAAGTTAGTGAGTTGTTCAATGATGAAGATGATATCCTACTCCATCTCGAACATCTCACAGCATGGAAGTAAATATGCAAGAATACAAGAAAATTTGTGAGTAGAAGACTCACTAGAAGTGGAATAAGTGGTTGAAACACGAAGAGGGACTAAGGGGTCACTTCAATAGTATCCTACCGATCGAAAGCCAAGAAATTTGGAAGCCCTACTACAAATGGAACATGGGACCCCAGGATGTAAAATAATACCACTCCTTGAAAGTAGGGATGACAACGAAACGGGTAAAGGACGGGTCTACTATTCCCAACCTATCCCCTCAGGTATTTTTGTTACCCTACTCCATCCTAATACCCAATTAAAATGGGACAAGACGGGGTTCAGGGGTGACCTGCCCCATTTATCATCCCCATTTATTTTTATGTTTATTTATTTTATTTTTATGTCTTTAGTTAGTAAATATTATTACTTTCTTACTAATTTGTTAAAAATAACTTATGTTCTTTTTAAAAATGATGATAAATCTATTATTTTTATTTGATAAAAAATTTAAATTTGAAATTAACTTTAATCGGGATGGGTAGTAGGCGGGACTATAAAAATTCCTATGCCCGCATGGTACACGCTCCTGGGCAATGACCCTGCCCGTTTACCCGGTTGGGGGGAGGGGGGGTTGAACGGACTTTTTTTGCCATCTGTATTGAAAGAGTTACTGTTGTAAATGGTGTGAAAGAAACTAAAAGGCATATCATCGCCTAACACGGTTTCACGGGGTGCCTTTCTTCTTAGCACAGAAAGGGACACCATGCGGCAGTAGTCTGCTCCGCTAGACTACCTTCCGCCTTTTCTCGAGACAAAAGAGATTTTGATCACAAATAATAGAAAGCTTGAAACATAATTGAAAGAAAATCGTTCATTGATTACTGAAAGTAAGAAATTACAATTAACGAAAGCAGGAAATTACAAATGGCTAGTGCATGGGGCGAACACTAGAAAGCTTGAAAGTTTGTTTGAAAGAATAATACCCTCTATAATAGACTAGAAAAAATAACCTAAGTGTTAGGAGTAGACATCTTCTTGCCGAAGAATCGTACTAAAATTTTCCTATTTTCTAGTTATTTTATAATTGAAATAAACTATTACATGGAATGGAAATTACAACTCAAAATAGACTAATATTTACAATGTGCGGCCGAAATTGGGGCAAACTGCGGCTGCGATAGGATCACGGGGCTTAAAGAGTAGACGTCTTCTTGCCGAAGAATCATACTAAAATTTATCTATTTTCTAGCTATTTTATAATTGAAATAACCTATTACATGGAATGGAAATTACAACTCAAAATAGACTAATATTTACAATATGCGACCGAAGTTGGGGTAAACTGCGGCTGCGATAGGGTCACGGGACTTATGTGAAGCTGCGGTCCGTGACACGCGACCACTCAGTTATTCTGCATATCTTCCTAAGTTTTGGATTTTAACATGGGTCATTTTCAAAGCAACATCTGATGTCCCCCATTTTATTGATGTGTCCACATTCTTATTAAGTGTCTTCAAATGTTCTCACTTGTGGAATTGTGGCAATCAAAATTTATATCGATGTGAATTGTGGAAGTGTTAAGGGCGATGGCACTGTAGCTAATCCCCAGCACCTCACCAGAAACATCCATAGACTTTCCAAACATACTCCGTGTTTCTAAAAGTCAAAGAAGAATAAAAAGGACAGAAAAATGAAAAACCTAATAGAATTTTACCTGGAAAGTAACTTCCCTAGGATGAAGACTCGCCCAAAAGCTTGAATGTTGCCCAAAAAAATAGATTATCTTTGCTGGATTTTCAGAGAGATAGAGTAACAGTATGTTTTCGAACTTTTGCAAAAATAGAAACTTCATATCAAGAGAATGACCCCTTTTATAAGTGAGGCAACATTCTTCATCCTTTAGATCAAATCAAAATCGATCTTAGTCATTCATCTATCAAACACATCCGAGCTGTTAAGCTAGAAGATCAGAAAAATGTCTCGTTTTGCGCGCTAGACGCTTTTTTTTTTTCAATTCATAAATGTTTGAATTTTTTCATTCCTTTCTTTCATCTTCCCCAGACACGCTTTATTAAATTATTTATTTCTTTTTTAAAGAGTCTTTTATTTGACTTTAGTTTATTAATTTTTTTTTATTTTTCAAAAAACTTTTCACTTGACTTTAATTTCAAGTTTTTAAAAGACTTTTTTTGTACAAAAGTTAAAAATAACTTTATTTGATAAATATTTAAATAAGATTAAGCTACGGTACTATCCACATGTGTAATTACGATCATGAGGTTCGTTATTTTCTTGAAAACTTCAAAAGCATGTATGAAATTCCTATAAATCTATTAAGTAGGACTTGTTTAGTAGAAAATTGAAATTATGAAAAATAGTTTAGTTTTTGCATTTCGAAAACTTGAAAATTGCATAATTGACTAATTACGCGAATTATTAAGTAAATATAGTATTTATAATTTTAGATGTTTGATATGTATTATTTTAATTATTAAATCATTTATAACATGATTAAAAGTTTAAAATAATATTAAAAATAAGAAAACATTTTTTACACCTTGAAACTTCGCCTCTATGCCTAACCACACTTTATGATTTTTAGAATAATGGACGTAGGACATCATTAGCATTTATGACCTAGAAGACGTACATCTTGGAAGTGGCGATGCCTCACCTAGATTTCTTGAAAACACGCATCAGCTTTCAAATCATTGGCATGCACCCCAAAAATGTTTTCTCAACTCAAAGGCTCGACCTCAACTCTGCTACAACGTTTCATTCTTTAGTAGAAAGGCAACAACATAGTCTAGAGCATAGTTATAAAACTTGGCCCGGCTCGGTCGGGCCTAAAAATCGGCGGCCCGGACCCTTGACCAGGTCGGGCAGAATATTTTGATAGAAATGTACTCGACTCGGTCAAAATCGAATTTTGACAGAGTTACCGACGATTTTCCCATTCTGGTTGACCAGTTTGATTGAGTTTTAAAATTCTCTTACAAAATTTTTGGGTTTAAGGGAATTGAACCTTGGACCGAGTTAACCGATGATTTTCCCATCCCGATTGACCGGTTTGATTGAGTTTTAAAATTCTCTTACAAAATTTTTGGATCCAAGGAAATTGAATATTGGACCTCTAAGAAAAAATAATGAATTCCTCAACACTTGAACTAAAGTACTTTAGTAGTACTTGTGCGCAATAACTTATATCTATCTAAAAAATCAATTATGGCCCATAAAAAAATTATTTTATAAACCTAAATAATTAGTGAAAAATAAATTAAAAATTTTAATTTTGCCCATAAAAAAAAATTTATACTTCATATTTTTTTGTAGGTTTTTATGCAATGACCCCCAGGTTGAACTACCGGGTAACCAGTTGAACCACTAACCCATTGACCCCTACATTGTTCGGATGTGTGTCCGAGTCGAGTCTGACAACTATTGTCTAGAGCTTTATTTTTCAACGTTAGGACCTTCTCTATGTATCATAGCTTCATCAAGCTACATATCTTTGAGAGTCTCGTTCTCAATGCTAGGACCTCGCCTCTGCAATGCTCATGCTTACATAGCTACCACAAAAGTATTAGCGTACCAAAGTATTAGCATACCAAATTGTCGCGCTAAAATGATACAAGACAACTCACGTGCACACCCTCAGCAAAAAATAATATTCCATGCCAAAGCATCACTTTTCCAACAGAGAATCACTCTGCATAATCCAAAAGTCCACGTACTATATAATATCCATACCTAGACATAGAGGACTACTGTTATGCCTCTTCCGATGAGGCTCTAACGACTTGCT
>CAIGRB010131624.1:6454-18316 GCA_903798255.1 Fraxinus quadrangulata
CGTTAACAGTTAGGCGTGAGACCTATTTTCCCAAAGAGTGCACTAATGATATGAGCATATGCAGATATTCTCCCTAACATCCTACTCATCGCGTGCGTGTGTGCCAGTTGTTCGAGCTTACCGGCCTCAGAATGAGGGGAGGGCGGTATTGAGGCGTAATACCTCGGGAGCCAAATCTGCGATCCGTGAAACCAAGTCATGCTCCCAACTTTTTTGAAGCAGGCTGTTTTATACAGTCTTGGGCTATATGGATTATCCAATTCTTAGTGAATAGTGTGCATGGAGATTAATCTAATTCAAATTTACTTTTCTTAAAAAATATTCTGAATTTTAACTGGAAAATTCAAGCAAATAACATCAAATATGGAATGAAAATATTTTTTGCTACTCTTGTTTTGTAAGTTTATTTTCTTATAAATTTATGCAACATCGTATTCTTTATCACCCCTAATATGTCAGTCTATTTTACAATATTTTCATTTTTAAATAATATTATCTAATACCATTGGTACTACAACACCAATCTAAATGACACTATGTGATAAGTCAATTAAATGTAGAATTATGTGACTTACTTAATTATGCATCGCATTTAATATCATTTAATGTTGTCTAACATCAGTGATGCAAAATAACATTACTAAACCCATTTATTTATTCTTTATCTCCAAATTGTTTGATGCACAACCTTTTTCAAGTAAAATTTCATCCAACTCGAGTGGAGAACTTGAGATTACTAGTCGATTAATACTAAATCGTGGATTCGTATATCTGAAGAAAACAATTGATCTTAATAGATTTACACAAGGCTGGTACGTCCATAGGAGTTAGCATGTCCTATGTGTTGCCGATGGTTCCCTAACATCATTCCGTGCCTACAATCAATGTTGGCTTAGACCTTAGCTCATCTAATCGATTAATCTAAACATGGTCTTTTTGAACTCTTATAAGTTCTACTTTACTCCCATTGTCTTCTTGTAGAATGACTCTTCATATATATTTTTTAAATGGTATATATGTTTCAATAGAGTAACTTTCTCGTTGGAATTCAAAAATAATATCTCCACCTCTCGAATATTTTATAAATATATATTTATCGGACTAAGACTCCAGCTTATCTGAGTCAATAAGCTTCACATAAGTGTTGCTGCCTTAAATCTTAATACAAGAAAGATTAGGCTCTTTGTATCCATACATATCTCATAAGGAGTGTGTAGCAACATAGTGTTTTGTGTATAACCTCAAAATAATTTTGAGAATTCGCATCATTTGCGATTTATCCTTCTAGACATACCATTATGTCGGGCGTATGTGGTGGAGTTTCCTATGAAAGAATTTCTTTCTCTAATACAATCTTAAAATTCGTCACTTAAATATTCTTCACTTTGATCAAATCTAAATTAGAATATTTTTCCCAATTTGATTTTTCAAATTGGAATCTCATTATACATAACCATAATTATTATGGTCACAAATAAATATGATGAGATAAGAAAGATAATCTTTCATTAAAACATGTCTAGCCACACCCAAGTGTATCGGGCTTAATCAACATTTACTTATTTTCGAGTAAAAGTTGACTTGGTAATATTAACTAACAAGAAAGATTTTCATACCTTATATTAATCAAAATCAACTGAATTTAAGTATTCATTACTATGTAATATAGATCTGCATATGGCTACCCTACAATCTCGGAGATAAGTGTGATTTCTTTTACACCTGTTAATACCATGCTCTAAATGGAATTGTCAAGATTTCTTTTGTAATTGATTTCAATTCTGTAATATCTTATTGAGGAAATAAAATAAAATATTATTCTTAATCTCATTGAGCCCCAGTTTGGTTTAGATAAAAATCAATTTTTCAGTATATTTTGCTAAAAATTGATACATGCCCTGTTTGACTCTCTTTAAATTAAAACTCTTTATTTCTCGTTATTAATTTCAATCATATATTTACATAATAAAATATTTTGCACGTAAACTCAAAACATTTTCTTACTTTTTAACCACACATTCTCTAAAAAATCACTATTTAAAACATCATTTTCCCCCAATTTTTCTTTATAATGGTCATCAAACTTGGCAAAATGTGTAGTTGACAAGTTGTGTATCTTATGAAATATGTAGTTAAAAATTAATTGTTGATTTCGACTTAAATTTTAATCCAAAATTTTAGTTAAACCAAGCAGGGTTTGAATAAACTTTTCGCGTTCAAATATGAAACGCAAGTGTTGTTTTATGGAAGAACTGAAATATAACAACAATTATCTAATTCTAAAACTAAACAAGAATGCAAATGTGAGTGATAGCTTCCTATATTTGATTCAGCAACTTTTGATCCATCTCCTATATGTAGATCTACTACTTTCTTTTGCAGTACACTACTATCTTCTTCATGGATCAGACAATCTTTTTTTGCATAGTGTTTTTTATAACTTAAATTCCTTTTGCTAAAGGTAGTAAGATTAATTTAATAATTCACTATCGAATATTAAGCCCCGGTAGGATTAAAATCAGAATTCTTAGTAGATTTTGATAAAAGTTGATGAAATGTATTGTTGAAAAATTGTGGGTCCAATTAAATATAATTCAAATTAATTATTGACTTTAACTTGAATTTTAATCCATTTTTAGCTGAACCAAACAGAGATTAAGGCTTATTTTAGACCCAAAATAAATAAATAAATAAGGTTTGATTTGCCAGATCTTGTAGACTGAGTCAAGGCTTGATTTAGTGAGTTAACATATTTTTTTACCTTAATCTTGGGCAGGTAATAGTATTTTTTACCATAGTTATTATGTGTATATACGTGTACAAGTTTATCCGTGCATGGACTTGTGCATGAAATCAGTCGCAGATGAAGATCCATATTAAATGCCTATAAATTCTAACTCTCTCTTTCGCATTGCTATTAATTCACCACGCAGAAGCACAAAGCACAACACAGAAAACACACAGACAAACTGTCATGAAGACATCAAAGAATAATCTCTTTTTCTTGTTTATCAATCTTTTTATTATTGCAGTCCAGATCAGTGCATCCCATGCCGAGGAAGAACGAAAGGTAATTTTTGTACTATTAAGAAAATCTGTATGTAATTGGAGTGATTTCTGAACGTGTTTTTTTTTTTTTTTTTAATTGCAGCCTTACATTGTTTACATGGGAGAATTGCCAGAGGACAGGAAATTATTGATAGATGAACACCACATCCTTCTTTCTGAAACAATTGGAGAGTAATAATAACATCTATATATACTATAGAATGCCTTTTGGATCAACTGAAATATGAAAGAAAATATGTTTAATTTTTCTTGTTTCTGTATTTGCAGTGAACTGATAGCTAGAAATTCCAAGATACACAGTTATGGAAGAAGCTTTAATGGATTTGTCGCAAAACTACTGCCTCATGAAGCGGAAATATTATCGAGTATGTAATAATGCATTAAATCTTCTGATTTTTACAGTTTTCTTGAACCATTTCATTTTCGATATTGATTTATTTTTCCAGAGAAAGAAGGAGTTGTTTCTGTATTTCAAAACAAGGTGCAGAAGCTTCTCACGACAAGATCCTGGGATTTTCTTGGGATGCCATTGACGGTGAGAAGGAAACGGGAAACTGAGAGTGATATGATTGTGGCTCTCATGGATACTGGTAAAGTCGAATTTGCTCTTTTTAAGATTTCTACTTGTGCTTTTTCTTTTTCCGACTTATGGTTATTTTTGGTTCTTTTTCATTTTTTGATCTAGGGATATGGATACAGCCCCCTAGCTTCAATGATAAAGGTTTTGGGCCTCCTCCTGCTAAATGGAAAGGCAAATGCATAAAGGCTGGAAACTTCACTGGATGCAACAAGTAATTCTCCCTTATGGACCTGCTACAAATATATATTCAATTAGCTACTTATGTACCATTTGATCTATGCCAATTTGGGCAAATTGCTAGTGTATTTGACTGTGAGTCTATTTTCGTTTGACAGCAAAGTCATTGGTGCTCAGTTCTTCAAACTTCAAAACGATGGGCAAGAGGAAGAGAAGTCTCCTGCTGATTCGGATGGACATGGAACCCACACCGCCTCGACTGCTGCAGGAAATGCTGTACATGGTGCAAGCTTATATGGCATTGCCGAAGGCACTGCTCGTGGTGGAGTTCCATCAGCCCGTCTTGCTATATACAAAGTATGTTGGATAATGGGATGCACAGACATGGACATATTGGCTGCATACGATGCTGCCATTGCTGATGGAGTCGATATCATATCGGTATCCTTAGGAGGGTACCCTCGGGATTTTTTTAAAGATCCAATTGCCATTGGATCATTTCATGCCATGAAGAAGGGAATCTTGACTTCATGTGCAGGAGGAAATGATGGACCTGATTTGGAAACTGTACAAAATGTTGCACCATGGATCTTGACTGTAGCTGCTACTAGCATCGACAGACGATTTGAAGCCCCTGTTACATTGGGCAATGGAGAGAAATTTACTGTAGGTCTCTTCTACTTCCTCCACAGAAATCCCTCATTGGTTATTCAATAACATGTTTCATTTTCTTTTCACAGGGTATTGCAATCAATACATTTGAACCAAAAGAGCGTATGTACTCTTTAACGAATGGAGCACACGCGCAAAATATTTCTGGAGATCCATTTGGGAATATCAGGTAAAGATCTAGATTCTTAAAACAAATGCCTAATGCTGATATATAGCTACTGATATATATGGTTCTGTCACAGTGCCTGCGATTATGGGACGCTGAACCAGAATAAAGTTAAAGGAAAAATTGTGTATTGCTTAGGAACTAGCGGACAGGACGTCACCATCGGGGAGTTAGGTGGAGCTGGGATTATCATATCAAATGAATTTACAACAGACACAGCCTTCCCTAATCTGATACCAGGCACTTTTGTCAGTGTTAATGATGGTGAAAAGATTGATAAGTACATCAATTCCACTAGGTTTGTTATATTATTTCCATTCGTTTTACTGTCTCCAAGTTGTTAAAAATGTCATCATTTTCTTGAGTTGTCTTAATTTCAGGAATGCGCAAGCCGTTATTTCCAAAACGGTAACTGCAAACATGACAGCGCCTTTCGTTGCTTCATTTTCATCAAGAGGTCCCCAGACATTGAGTTCAAACATCCTCAAGGTATATATACTCCTCGTAATCGACTTTTTCCTTCTGTTTTACAGTTTCTTAACAAGTTTTTTATCTGACAGCCTGATATTGCTGCACCGGGGCTTGATATTTTGGCGGCCTATTCTGAATTGACAACAATGACAGAGGAACAAGGTGACAAAAGGGTTGTGAAATACAATATTATATCTGGTACATCGATGGCTTGCCCTCACGCTTCGGGAGCAGCAGCCTATGTCAAATCCTTCCATCCTGATTGGTCCGTTGCTGCAATTAAGTCTGCTCTAATGACCACCGGTAAGCTCCTAAATTTGTCGAGGGAGGTTCATACCTCTGCGTGTTTATTTTCCGACTATATAATGTTGACATGTTGCTGCAGCAAAACGCATGAAGATCAAACCAGTGGGGGCAGAATTGGCCTCTGGCTCAGGTCAAATAAATCCAAGAGTCGCATTGCACCCTGGCCTAGTTTATGACATTCAATATGACGATTACATTAGCTTTCTCTGCAGACAAGGATACAACAGTTCAGCTATAGCAATGTTAACTGGAAACAAAAAATACAATTGCTCAAGCTTCCCTGTTGCAAAAGGAGCAGACGGGTTAAACTATCCGTCCATACATATTCATCTGAACAATTCTAAAACTTCCTTTTCGGAGGTATTTTATCGTACCGTGACTAATGTTGGTATTGGAAAATCAGTCTACAGAGCAAGTATTAGGTCTCCAAAGGGTCTTTCTGTCACTGTTGTACCGAAAATTCTGACTTTCGACAGCCCAAACCAGAAGAGGTCTTTCAAAGTGATGGTGAAGGGCAAATTTCTCAGGGCGAGTTCATGGATTCTCTCTGGGAGAATAGTCTGGAGTGATTCCAAGCATAATGTTAGGAGTCCTATTCTTGTCTTCAGGTCATAAAATTCCAAGCGTTCTTCAATGTAATGCAACATTTTCAAGATTTCATGCTTCTGCAAATATATCAATGGAACTTAACATGTAACTTCCTTTGGACTTATGGCAATTTTTTGAATTAGCAGATGAAATCAAGTCCTATAAATCACACCACTAAGATTCTCTCACACCAACAGTGACTGGATAATTGCAGGACTTCCCGTTTGGCCCTCATTAAAATTATAATTCATTTTTCTCTCTTTTTATCAATCACACATTCTTCAATAAAATAATTACACGTAAACCTAAAAAAAAATCTGTTTTAACAAGACATTCTTCAAAGAAAAAATTATTCCAAAAATTATAATCTCAAATAATGGGAGCCAAACTGAAGAGAACCAAATGTCACAAATGTACTAAATTGAGAATTGAAGACACAAGTTCTCCTCTAACTGCCAATGACTTCCGTGATTCTTTTCAAAATCATACTACATACGATTTCCCATATTATGCCAGATTATGCTTGTCAAAGCAGTTGTGTTCTACTTTATTTACCCAGATAATCAGAAGTACAAGGTTAAAGAGTCATAGGAAAGCATCCTTGACAAAAGCCTAGTGTTAAATTTTCCGCGCTTTATGTACAAGGCAAAGATCTATCTGGCCATCATACATCAAGGATTACTAGCTATCCATCCGAAACTAAATATCTTAACTTCAAAATATAAAGGCCGCCGTACAGATTTTTTCCTGAAACATGTTCTGGTCCTTGTCTTCGAGAGAAGAGAATACAATTTTGTATTCTTCACTAGCACTTGCCAGAATCTTTACTGCTTGTACCATTATAACGGCAATGGAGATTCTTCAGCTTCTGCAATTCCTTCCTCTTCCTCCTGGCCTCAGTTGATGCACTGTTGTCCTTTGACTTCCCACTAGACCAGATAATCACTTTTTCATTGTCCAGCAAAGCCTGTGCCAAATGCTCAGGGTCAGAAGAAAGAGCTTTGACTCCAGAAGAATCATCTACCTGGGCATTTATACAACGTCCAAAACTTGCTGTCTGTCCGGTGCAACTTGGCGGTGCAGAAACATTGATAGCCCCTTTAGTTTGAGGATCCAATTGCTGACCACCATCACCTGGAGGAAAACTAAACCTAGTTCCAGGGATATTTCCTAGAGATACGGTTTGCACAGAACGAGAAGCTTCTTGCACCTTTTTTGTGGTTGGCAACAACTGGTGGTTGTCTGCATGCACCGTAGTATCTGAAGAGGAACATGTGCAGCATCGACAACTGGGTGAATTCTCATTTTGTCTGTCGTTAAGGGCTGGCTGGGAGTTAAGTGTACTACTATGAGCGAGAAAAGGAAAAGGCCAAGGTACAGGGAATACAAATACAGGAGCTCCTAGCTTATTAAGACTCGTGGAGTTATCTTTTGCTGGATGTGAACACAGCATATCCCTCAGTTGTAGAGGAAGTTGTGATGACATGGCAGCATCATCATACGATGCACAATGTACTCGGAAAACATCTGAAAATGGACCAACAGGAGGCCAAAAGACGGGCAATCCAAATGGTTGGTTGCAGACGAAAACTGGAGGGGTTCTTGAGGCAGAAGTAGATTTCTCAGCCTGCACAGACGTTGACTCTTCTTGAATTTCTTTGGTTTCAACCTCTTTTTTCTTAGCCATCTGCAAAGGGAAAAGGCAATGTTGATGATATTTCCTTATGATAAGACCGCTACCTTTCATCCGTGTTCCTTACACGTACTTTGAGACATTCATTTCTGGTTTTCAAGGAATTGTACTCCTTTATGACCAGCTCCTTTTCCTTCATCAAAAATTTGAATAATCAGCGTAAGAAAATGAAATGTGACGAAGTTCAAGAAACACAAATGAGAAAATATTAGAAGAACCGATATGACTTTTCCAGTGCTATGTCCTATCAAGTGACATGCCCAAAAAATAAATTGGGAAAACAAATGCTACCAACCCTCTTCAAATGCTGATTTTCTGCTGAAAGTTCAGCTGCTTTCTGAGTTAGCTCTGAGTACAATGCCTAGTGAAAAAATAATAATAAAAATAGAAAAGATTATAATAGATAAAATGATCAACTGGGATAATGTAAACAATATGTACATTGAGCAAGTTATATAATACTAGCAACGCATATGAAGCAACAATACCCCAGTCCTAATCCAAAAGGACAGTGCTGCTATTCACAATCCCACTCCCAGAAAAAGCAATGAGAATCATAACAAAGAATACAGACAGAAATAGATCATAAATAAAACAAAGAACTATAGAAAAAAGTAACACAATCTATTTCGACAGGAAAACCTTTGTAAGAATAGGCAAACCTCTACCAAATCTATACCTGCAATATTCAAATCTAGGCAGCCGTTACTGGAGCCTAGCACTTACAACCAGGATTTCACAAATATATTCCCAATGTGGAAAGAAATTATAGCCAGCCAACTTTTAAAATAGGCCAACCTGCGTCATTAGATGCTTATATTCTTGAACTTTTTGAGTTTTATTGTGTATGATCACATTTAAATGGCAATTAATAGCGCTAACCATGCAGATATTAATTTTTTGGTGTGCATCACAATATTCCTTCTGTTTTCCAATCACAGGGTCTCTTCTGCATAAGATTATCCTTTAGAATGTCATGTCTACTAAAACTCTCATAATAAAGTTCAATCCAGGCAACCTCAATTGGAATCACAAGGCCACCATATGATGCAGTCCAATCCTACAGCTAAATAAGGCAGCTGAGAGGGGAGGGAGGAACATATCGCGTGGGACCCGATTATCACTAAAGGTGGTGTTTATCAACTTATCCAGAGCAAAATGAGGAGACTATAAAGCAGTCGACTTAACAAACTTGGTGGCTCAAATCACTCCCCATTATGTACTAGTAAGGATTGAGATCAACGTGCATAGTTTAGAAAGCAAAAGGATGTCTACTCAAAATACTCTGTGTAACAACTATAACATTTATGCAATTAGGATAATGCCACTTGTACACCCTTCTTTCTACATCATGCTTGACATTACCATTGCTGTCAAGAAATAATTGGTTGAAAAAACCATTTTTTTAAACTGCACAATGGTTTATTGTCACATGTCAGAGTGTAAAACTTAGTGTACACCATGATGTACACCAAGCATGATTAATACAATTAAGTTCTAAAAACTGAAATCAAGTTCAACAGAGATTTCCTCTCGATGAATGAAAACATTCAAGTTCCTTGCTTGGATGCTCTAAACCATCGACAAATCATAGCATTATCCTGATTTCACCCTTTTACAATTCGTCCATTTAGACACTCCTCAAAAACTTACATGAAGTCTCATTATCAATGGAGGGAAGGACACATATAAGTGTGAGTAATTATTCCAGCAAAGGCAGGACAATATGGTCTAAAAAAGGTGAGTAGGAGAAGATGAATAGAACCCTATTGTCTGTAAGAAGTGTTAGTAACCACAATTAGACGATGTGAAGCCCATGTAGCATACCTGTCTGCGGTGAATTGTCCGCCTAGCAGATTCTCTATTTGCTAAGACACGACGACGCCTCTGTGCTTCCTTTTCAGCCTGAGTAGAACAACAAAAAATAAGGAGAAAAGAACATAACATGGTAAAATCAAAGAATAGAACCAAGTGTTGTGTACCTTTGACAATTCCTGCCTCGACTTGATGGCAGAATTCGAAGGATAACTTGTACTGCACATTTGATGAATAGTAGTTTCGACAGTTTGCTCAGGGTTTACAGGTTTAGCTACCGAAGTAGACAAATTTCCAGAAAACTTCGATCCTAATATACACAAAAAGACTGCTCAAGTCCTGCAACAAAGAGCATGGTGCAATTTGGTGACAAAGTTATACATCCTAGTGTAGAACAGATGGCCGAGTGGATTGAAGAATGGTGGGACCAAAAAGACAAAAATAGTAAATTGCAAATTTGACGTTCAAGCTCCGATATGAGCCTATAATATGCTTTCAGAAAGAAAACGTCGAGCTGGACTGAACCCACTGCTTTGCTGTGATATATGATGAATTTTAGCCTTCTAAATTTGTTTAAAACTCGAAAATTGCTTTTAAAATTTTATTTATTGCTATTTTTGTCATTTATTTTATTTCGAATTCTTTTCAATTTTAGTTCTTTTAAACTTATAAATAAAGTGTTAATTATTCGTTTTTTGAGCATCTTAACATTAATAAAATTTCGTGAGTTCATTTTTTTATTCCGATTCCAGTTTCGGTGTTCTTAAAGTTTTCACTTGAAATTCTTGTTTCGCGCTGCGTCAATCCCTGAGATATAATCATTGAAATCGACGGTTCTCGTAATTAGTGAGGTCATTTACCAACTTCACGTCGAGTAGAACTCGAGTCTCAAATTAATAGGAACAAAGACCATCAGAATCAAAAAATACAAAGGTGTTTTTTAAGATTTGTTTTTCTTACAAAATGATAGTTACTAGTTCAATCCTAAAATCACCTAATATGTGAATAACGAGGAATTAAATTAATCAATTAAAAGGAACAAGTCACTTTTTAATTATTCTAGATGTTTAGTCACTCAAGTCAAGTTATCCTCTATTGAATTGCCGCAATAATAAATAAAACACTAAATAACACAAGATTTGATGACGGAGAAAACCCTCAACTAAGTAAAAGCTACGGGACCAAACCAGTAGTTTTCGCTATAGACAATAAGAACTTACAGCATGATCTAACCTAGAAAACTCACTAGACTAGCTGATCTAATTCCTGCAATTTCCAAAATCCACTGAAACATGGTTCACTCACACCTGTTCCCGATCTTTTAGAATTGTCTATCTCCTGTGGAACATCAAGAACGTCTCGTTCTTGTACTCTTCATGTTCTTCTGATCAAACATTTCTCAATCTTCAGCAACCTCCGAAAGTTACTGAGAAAGTACCTTCCTGATGATATCCAGAAAGTGGGTGTTTTGGATTATATAAATTTGATATTTTTTCCAAACTTGTGGTTGATTGATCTCAATAATCAAAAGGTTAATCTAAATATTTGGATATGTTCTTGAATCTTGGAATAATGATATAAAGATGTAAAACACTAATCAGCCACACAAAAAACACAATGACCATTTGATATTTATAATAGAGGGAGTTTAGGTAGTGTAGAATAGATAAAACTCTTGAAAAACGCAAATTAGGGTTTCTTTAAAAAAAATCATCGCTCGAGCCCCAGGCGAGCGAGAAGTGCGTCGCTCGAGCGACGACCGTGCGACAGGCGACGACAATGAGGGTCGGGCAACAGGCGAGCGAGAGGTGTGTCGCTCGAACAAGCGCCGGGCGACAAGCAACGACATGCGACGACAATGATTATGCTTTGGACGATCGAACATCAACTAGGCAACAAGCTAGCGTAAATACGGTAACTCTTTCTTCTTATTCCATACTCGAACCCAAAGACTCTTGATTCATCCTTACAACCTTCCCAAACACTCCTAACTTTTAAAACTCTTTTGTAACTATACTATTCTTTTACAATAATTCTTTTATCTAAAGAATTGCCAATACAACTAAAACCTAACACAAAAGATGTTCACTTTCTTACAATTGGGGATCTGTTTCTCTTCTGTAAATTGAATCACTATATGCTTAGTTTCAGTATTAATTACGTGAAATGTTATCAATTCATCGCTTGATTATATGTCAAGGTATCCGCCGTAGTTTTCCCATCTACAGAGCTTTCTTAACAGTCTAAAAAACCCCACCTTAAAAAACGGATAAGTACTAAATCAAGAATCATAAAACCATTACAGTAGTTTGACAAATGAAAAGT
>CAIGRB010131631.1:15094-25120 GCA_903798255.1 Fraxinus quadrangulata
GACAATATTGCATGTATGTCAAGAAAGTTCATACATGGATGATATATCCAGAGTTCCCAGGCTTCCACCACTTTTTGGGAGCCCATTACTATATTGACTATTTCAAGGTCATTACTATGATGTACTTATTTACCGAGAGTTTTTGAAGTCTTTAATATGTAGTGTAACTTTTGTGTAAAAAAAAAACCTAGTCTCTAATGTAATATAATAAAGTATGTAAGAAAATGTTCAACCATCTTATAGCTAATGTTGCCTACCTATTCCATATATTTCAATAATTGGGATTGAAAAAGAACAAAATACGTCAAACTTGAAATCTTAAAGATCGATCCCTACATATTATCAACAGTTGTTTCCTCTTTACAAAGTAATCTAAATTTATGAAATTTATATATGTAAGTTCAAAGTAAATGACAAGATGGGAGTTGACAACTGCAGGATGCGGTTTATATGGTGTTGGCGTTGATAGAGGCAGGTGGACTTTGACGTTGGTGTGGTAGTGGATCTGGTGTTGTTGGCAATGATGAGGTGGTGGTCACAAATAATTGTTGTACAGGTAATAGAGGTGGCGGTTCGTGTGGTGGTAGCGTTGGCGGAGGCAGGTGGACTTTGGCACTGGTGTGGTAGTGGATCTGGCTTGTTGGCAGTTGTGAGATGGTGCTCGAAAAAAAAGGGGCTAAAATATCTATTTTGTTTGCCCCAAATTTTCTGACCTATATTGTAGAAAATGAACCTAAGACTTTCGATGAAACAGTGTCTACACCGGAAGCACCGCATTGGAAAGAAATTATCAATAGTGAAATAGATTTTATAATGTAAAACCATACTTGAGAGTTAGTTGATTTACCTCCTGGAAACAAGCATTTAGAGTGTGAATGATTTTTCAAAAGGAAATTAAAATTGGATGGATTCATTGACAAATATAAGGATGGAAAAGTGACTTCGTGTCAACTTTGCTCAATTATTCTAACTTGATCCGATAATCAAATTATGAATATAACTAGACTAACTTGTTCTATTCGTCGAGTAAATCGTCGTGGTATATTTGGAATCTCAAAATCGATTCCGGATAAATGAGAAATTGTTGTTCAAAGTTGATAGAAAAGAGAAAATACGGGCTGAGAAAATGGCTGACTCCATAGCTCGCTTATCGCTGAAGCGATTGTCTAGCGACAGGTGAGCGAGAGAGGCTCTGATGAAAAGGTGTCATCATCGTTCGAGTGAGAGGCCAGTGACAAGCTAGCGACAGAAAATTATACTTCCCTTCTTAAAGGTTGCTAAGTTTGGGCATGACACTTCACTCACAATCATTCATCTTCTATGTATAGACCCTTTTGACGTCGATTATACATCTCATATCATTTTTGCATTGATCATTACATTAAAACTCTTACAAAAATACTTTTCAAAAGTCATTCCAAAATCATTTTTCTTGTACAGGAAAATTTTGTTTCAAGTTCGTTGCTACTTGTTGTTTGAAATGTTTCTATCACAAGTTATATACGTTGTATCTTGAAAGACAAGTGTCATATTTCATTAGAGGGGCAATATTGTTTTAGGAAAAAGTTTTTTCACTTGTCTTGAATTTCTATCTTCGCTTTATATTCTTTTTCCTTACTTTCTTTCTTTCCTTTTTTCCTAGAATCTAATTACGCTTATACGAATTAAATATTTTCTTTGTCTAAACAACCATGAACATATATTAACGCTCCAACAATAACAAGTTAACGTTGGACAAGGGATGAGTTGAAAGTCCAACCAGCTAACTATACGAGTTCTTGGACGAGATTTATTCGATCGAGTTAACTGAGAGATAATGAGGTATTTTGGGGGTGGGGAAGAATGGATGCTACCTTGTATAAAAGTTTGATTGTATGAGATTATAAAACAATTTTCTATATCTTCCCGCACTTTCCGTATATTTAATTTGTTCATCCTGGTTGATGGATTTCGCCACTTTGATTGCAAAAAATCAATCTTTTACCCAAAAAATAATAATTGTAAAACTTGAATTTTTTAGCCAAAAATATAGTTGGGAATGCAAAACAATGTCACAAAACTCAAAAGGTTGGGTGGTACATCTAAAATAGATAAATTGGGAACAAATGGCAACAAGGCTCGCAATTAGGGGACCAATTGTGCAATTTTCCCTTAATTTAAACCACTTTTTCTTTGCTGGTACATTGAGAATACGGATGCTACTTAAAGAATTGGTTGCAATATAGTGAAGGTGTCATCTATACATGAATGTATACAAGTTTCATGTCTCGTTAAATTGTAAGAACATCTCCAAAAAATCTTTTAAATACAAGATATTCTTTATTTTGGAAATTAGTATTTAAAATTAAATTTCAGGTGACTATCTATTTTAACTTTTTAAAATAAAGAATTAGTTTGACTCTCTAAATTAAGATAGCGAAACTTACTGTCTATTCTTAATTAATAATGATTGCATTTAATAATTTTTAAATTTCAACTCTACAATTTAAATAAGGGAGAATGGCAGTTGGGGTCCTATACCTTTCAAAACTTCGCAGATTATATTCAAACATTTCATTTTTGCACCTGGGGCCCCAAACTTTATAATTTGATTGCACATGGACGACAAATCAATTATTTGACCTCAAAATTAAAAAATTGACCTATTTTGACCAGTTAAATGATGGGTGAAATTGTAACTTTACATTTTTCTCAAATAAAACAATTAAAATAATTAAACAAAATGATAAAAAGAACATAAAGAAAAGTGAAATATTCACGCACCCACCCGCTTTTTCTTCCCCAACCCCCATCCCATTTTCATTTTCTCCTCCTCGTCGGCAACTGTTACTTCACTGCCACTCTCTTCTCTCTTTCAAGCCCACTACATCATTTTTGCCTACATAGTGGCGGTTATTCTTCTCCTCTTCAGGGCAATTAATCTTTTCATTACTATATTCTACTTGGAATCTCATTCATCAGCCATATTGTTGGGTTTATGGTCTATGATGCATCAACATTCGAGCACGCAAACTATCTCGCAAATCTAACTCAAACACGAGACCCTATTTCCATTCAATTCTACAGTTCAACATCGATGAATGGCACTAAACAAAGAATACAATGTGTTGCAATTTATGCTCATGGACAACTAGCCCAACGGCAATAGCATACTATAGCAGGAAATCATAAAATGGCAAACAGGTGGAAGAGAGAAGAATGGGAACTTGTATAATCAATACAAGAACAAACAAATTTGTTGGATTATTAAATATTGGGGAAGGAAAAATTGGGAGAAATGATTCCAAAAGTGTAGAAATTGGAAACAGTTTGAACAATATTGACACCAGGTTTAAGAATCTCTGGTGAATTTGTTAGTGCCTAGAACAACAGCAGAAGCATCTTCTTCCTCGGAAACAATTTCTTGCTGGAATCCTCTGTCATAATTATTCGACAATGAAAATGCGATTTTCTGGTTATAAATTGACTCTAACTGAATTAATAAAATATATTACGTCAATAGGATTTTCATTTAGTGCTTCTAGTGTGTTTTATGTGCTGTTGTGGCGTATTTGAGCTATGTTGATTAAGCTGCTTCGTTTCCACCATAGCTGAAGAGGGAAAAATCCGTTTAAGGATATCCCGATCGGAGTGAGGTGGGCAAGTGTAGGTAGAGGAGAAGATGTAGTGGGCTTGAGAGAGAGAAGAGAGTGGCGAAGATGAAGATGAAGATGAAGTGGGCGGGATAGAGTGGGGTGCATATTTCTCCTTTCTTTAGTTTCTTTTTGGTTTTTTATTTGATTATTTTAATGTTTATTTGAGAAAATGTAATGTTATAATTTTACCTTTCATTTAACTGGACAAAATGGTCATTTTCTTTAATATTGTGGTCAAATATCAAATTTGTCCTCTAGGTGCAACCGAATTAAAAAATTTGGAACCTCAACTACAAAAATGGAAGATTTTGGTATCATCTACAAAGTTTTGAAATGTTTGAAACCCAGTAGCTATTAGGGGTGGCAAACGGATCGAACAGCTCCACCACTCAGCTCGTGGGTGGCTCGGGCTCATCACTCGTCAAATGATGAGCTTGAGCACGAGCCGAGCAGGTTGGCTCGCCCACGGACGAGTGGCTCGTGGACTCTTCCAAAATCGAAAGTTTATTATTATTTAAAAAAAAGACTAGCTCGCGAATCGAAGTTCGGCTCGGCTCACGAGCCACGAGCTCACAGGCCGAGCTCGAGCTCGTGCTCGGCTCATTTGTAACTAGTTGAGCCGAGCTCGTGTGTATAAGGGTCGAGCCGGCTCGACTCGATCCATTGCCACCTCTAATTGCTATTGTCCCTTTAAATAATTCAAATTACATTTGGATTGATTGGCCATTAACATATAAAAAATTATATCAAATAAGATATGGAGAGAAATTAATAAATGACCATTGAAAAAAATAAAATAAAGAGTTAAAATAGAGAGTTTGTTGAAGTGCATACAAAAATTTACTTTCAAAATTTATAGATGCTTTCTATTATGCATAAGATGCTCTTCATAAATTGAGAGTTATTTTTGGAGATGCTTTAATATCATTATTTATTTAACAAAGTAGGCATGGGATTATATGATTTCAAATGCCATTTCTTGGGTCTTGGCTCACTCGAGTTACTCAAATTGTAATAGCACGTAATATTAGCCATTCATACTGGTGAGCTTTCAAAAGAAAAAATGTTCGACATAGCCTATGCTACAGCGGCAAACTAAGAAAAAAAAATTCTAAAATAGGCCCACTCGAGCTATAGACCTTGAGAGTCAAACTCGACAAAACCTGCTTCTCTAGACATTTTTAGTTCTAATTGTACGACTACGCACCCCAGGCATTTCGAAATCACCTTTACACTCTCTTACTCGATTAAACAATATTAAACACAATAACAAATAAAACTTACAATGTCTATTTTTCAAAAATCATCTTTAATTCTGTCCAATTTAACCATACACAACGTAAAACCCGATATAAAACATAATTAAGGGACATATCGCGTGTTACAAAGTTGGCTAGTATTCTACCACTTCATGGTATGCCCAACCCATAGCTCTTGAGAGACAAATAATCAATTGGGTAATTATATTATCACTACGAATTTTATTAAGTTCATCACAATTTTAAGTAATTTTCTTATTTACTTGAATAACCTTAAACAGAATTACTTAAATAGAGTTCCTCTTCACAAAATCTTAGGAGCCGTTCTCTTTATATTTCAGTTTTGTGTTTTGAGTTTTGAATTCATTTTGAGTTTTGTGTTTTGGGGGTGTATTTTGAGATTGTTAAAAATGTGTTCTTTTTTACATTTTCAAAAATTGTTTTCGAAAATAAAAAAAAAAAAGGAAAACGTGTTCTCTCTCTCTCATCTTCTCTNTTCACTGTTTTGAAAAATCGAAAACAGAAAACGACCCAAAACGGCCAAAGAGAACGGCCCCTTAATTTTTTCTTCTCCATGCCATTTTCATCCTCACTTCTCTCAATTCCCAATTTTAAGAAATTCAGCAGTTAATAAACAATTGAAAAATTCAGCAGTGTAAAACTAGTTAACTTAAATCAATGGGTGGCAAAGTTTGCGTACCTCTTTTCCTTCTACTCTTGATAAGACACAGTAAAGAAAAACCAAGTATAAGCATTCCAGAAATTGATGATACAATGAGAATCAACAGTAGTTTTATATTTTTAAATTAGGGAGCAAAAACCTTCCATTTTCATCTCTCTCTCTGTCTAAAAAACCGACCAGTTTTATATTTTCTTTTCTTTTTTTATTTTTAATTGAGTTGAGGGTATATTTGTAAATTTATCGTTGTATATTTATTAAAATTTTATTTTAATTGTTATGTATTTATATTGAGGTGCGGTAAATAAATAATGTAGTGGTAATATAATTACTCTAATCAATTTCATAAATTGTTTGCTGTACATACGAGTTCACTTTTTTACCCTAATTGATCAAAGATGACTTACCTTGCAAATGATACTTTCTCCACCACTCATGCTACTTATACAGTTTGGTTGAGGTCATGTGAGTTGACAAACATTATTTTTGAAATCAACGGCAAAAATCTTTTCAACACGTACATTGTCAATAAGATTGTACAACTAACTTAATTCATATTCCACTTGTGGCAACTTCTTTATATTTCCAACTATTTACTGATATAGAGATCATCGAGTCCTTTCTGTTCTATTGGACAATAACTGCAACTTTCTTACTATAGAAGTAATATTTTTGTAGTTGAACTACATATTTTCCTATTACAGTTAAGCCAAAAAATGCACTAAAATCACAATAAAGAGAGAGAAACGAAGTCGAGAAAGAATACACTGTAAAATAATAATGTAAACAACATTCAGTAAAATAATAATGAAAACAACGTTCAATGTTCGAGAACAGCGATTCAGCTTTATTTAGCAACATTACTTAATTTCTTGGACATGACAGCTGCCCGAAGAGTTCACTGAGATGTTGGCGCTAACAGGAGTGCTACAGTCCAGAGATTGTTTGCTTGTGTATGGCGATGCATCAGTTACCCTAAAACGACAATTCTTAGCTCGAAATAAAAGTTGATAACAAGCATTCATAAAACTCGGTAACATACATCATTAATATGCAAATCGATCGGTGTCAACTAATTTATAAATATCATAATACTGCCTACCATATCTATATCTCCTTGGATATGAAAAATTAATCCACATGTGCATGTTTGGTATGCAATACTAGATGGGAGTAAACAGTATAATAACATCTTGAGCAAAATGACTTTTTCTTGTAGGGATTAGCCTGACAAGTATCCTTATGCTTTAGGGGGATAGAGGACTTCATTTCAGACCCCCTACTAGGGCACAAGTTTTGTTGGGCAAAAAAAAATTTGAACATATCAATAAATTAGACCCATAGCACAAGTTGTTTTATAACATAAATGAATTTGAACACTCAAAAAACCCGTTGGACCGGCGGATTCACACCTCTTACAACCAATACAGTCCTCGATTCTTGGGGCAGAACCAATTTGAACAAGATTTTAGTTTCTTTTCTCTAGTTTAATATTGCATAGTACTATACTATCCTTCCTACCAAGCACGTCATAAAGATGACAATAGATAACAGTGTCACATTTCCCACAGCACATATCAAGCAACTGCAAAAATATTTGACTGTATGGACATTTTCACTGCACGTTTCTCACAAACAGTTTATACATTCTAAAAGCAAATGAAACCACATTTATTGATAGGAAGAGTTATTGTGCATTTGTATCTAATGCAAGCGTGATTAATATGTTTGATAAGTTAGATTGGATATGACTTGACAGTATTAAAAGAATACTTCTACATGAAAAACTCAAGCCAACTCAAAATGCATTCCCATTTTTCTTTTATAATGCCAAAAGTTCTACTAAAAACAGAATATAAATTGGAAATTTGCACAATATAAAGCAATAACTAATTACCTTTCTTTACGCTTCTCCAGAAACCGAGCCAAAGACTTCCTCCGAGCCTGAGGCACAGCGCCTGCAAAAACGATATGCCTCTATTATGCTTACATCATGCAATGGAAATTCACATAACGAAAGCTAAAATCTAATCGAGCTGCATCCAAGACACTGAAGAAATTAAATTAAAAAGGCAGGAGACTGTACCTGATGAAAGGAAGGTTGCAGGAACAGATCCAATCAAATTTACTACTTTCACGGGCTCCACTTTATTCAGAATTGGACCAACTCCTGGTTTTATAGCCGTCGGATCATTGTTGCTACCAAACCCTCCAGCAGACTGAGAGACATTAATAGACGTTACAGACACGGGGCTTGAACAGTGCAATGTTGCGCCATAAGGTTTATTTACACCAAACCCATCAACAATAGGAGATGGGATCACGGGTGCTTGAATTGAAGCGGTAGGGACTGTTGTTCGAGAAGTCATGTGGGACCCAGTTCCAGCCAATAACATAATTGCCTGAGCCTGTAGCCGTGGATGAAAAATATTAAGGAAAACAAAACCAATCAAGTACTAAAACTACCCTGGAATTTCTGAAGATCTTCAAATATACCTTTTCCGGAGGAACATTGTCATAAACACACACAGAACCAGCATAGAAGATGGTCAACTGAGCAGGAACACCTGAAGTCTTCGAAGCACTTCTACAGAACATATTAGTTTGATTCAGCCTTGTAATTATACTTTTTTAGTGAGGTTGTACTTCCAATTCGTACTGTACAGGCAGCATGAAAGGATGTGACACAGACATTTATTTCCAAAAAAGGTATGAAATTAAAATGCCGGGCACACCTCATTAAAATACGTGACCCGTCAGATGCCCATCCTAGGAGAAAGTATTCTACTTCAGAAAATTAATTTTTTTCCTCTGATGCGTCACACCCCCAGTAATGCAATCTCCATCCTAGGCGGAACTTTCTACTTCGTGCTTGTTTGATAAAACTTCACTAAAATTTTATATACTTTTCAACTGATGAAACTTCAATTTTAACCACATATTTTATGGAATTCACAACTTTTATCAATTTTTCAATCGCATATTCTTTTTATCAACATCTACTAAAACCTTTATCAAAAGCAATGTTAAACTACCCCGTCATAATAAACTATCTTTGAAAGTTTATACTTGTGTCATTTGACGTACCTCAAACCAGTGGCATCCATAACAGAGCTACTATGAGGAACAGCTACTGGGAGGGGATTTGTTACTGGAACAGCCAGAGGTTGCGGGCTTGCTGAATGAGTCAGATACTGTCCAGCTAGCGAAACTGTTTGATTTGTTTGAATGGTAACTGGTGGTACTCTAACATCTTGAAGGCCATGTGTTTCAAAGTTCTGAGCAGGATAGGTTGTCACCTTATAGTGAAGTCCCCCGTGATTTCCAGGGAAAATGGTTTTCTGAATATTAAAAAGGTAAAACCAATACAAATGTACAAGATATACAGAAAAATATTCTGGCTAAATCACATACTTATTTTTGTGGGAAACTAGGATTTTCGTTGGGTAATGTTTTCTTAAACATGGATATAAAAGAATTACTACATCAAGTTTAGGAATCAAAAATTATGAATGATTCGGAAGGATATAGTAAATCACCTGCGTGACACCTGAGTATGGTTTCTGATCAGAGTTGAACGCTTCAGTAGCAGTCGTTATGGTCACCAGTCCAGTCGATGCAAGGGAATCAAAACCATTCTTAGGCTTTTTTACTTGAGCACCCTGAAAAGATAACAGCTGAGGAACAGCAGAAACCTTGTTTGAAAATGACCACTGCATTGCTGAACTTCTCACTGGACCTACAGAATCAAAATAGAACACAAAACCTATACCAATTTAGTCAAATGTATCACTGGAATTTCCAGAAATAACTACCATCTAATGAAACAAGCAATACACTTTCATTTATTGGCTATTACCTAATCAATTACAGCAACTAAGCAGTAATTTGGTAAATTGTAGGTTCGAAAACTACATAAAAAAGAAAACAGTAAGGTTATTCACATATGAACATTTTCTAAGAGAGCAAGCTAAAAACTAACTTAACAGGTACTTTTAAGTAAAAATTTTTTTTTTTCAAAGACATGATTGCATAAGTTAATTTTTAGTAATTATAAATAAGAAAAGTTACTTTATTTTGACAGCAAGTTAAATGTTAGTTTCAAAATAAGTAACTTACTTAGTTACCTATACGGAAACCTACTTCTTATAAGCCCTTGTTTGACAACCATTATTTAAAAACTCTTATTTACTACGTACTCATTTTCAACCACAGATTCACATGATAAAATATTCTACATGTAAAACAAAAAATTTTCCTTACTTTTTAACATTGTTTTGACCAAATAATGGCCATTAAACAGGGGCCAGGTAAAGTTTAGTAACTCGAGGTGCTGCAGCTGTAAAAGATGTGAACGTATTGAACAACCTAAACAAAAAAATTGATTGCTATGCACTCATGTGAATTTAATAAGTGATTATTATACTCGTCAAATGCAGAACAAGCAAAGAAT